>ML791669.1:260909-291571 GCA_009831015.1 Picea engelmannii
ACGAAAATTTTCGAGTGGAGGAGAGAATCTTGTGACACACGGGCTCACAATGTTTGTTTAGGTCAGGACAACTTTCTCGGAACTCTCAGTTGCCGAAATAAGTGGGTCTCCTCCGGACCTCCACTCCAAATCTGTCAGTCCTGCCCTCGCAACTCTGCTCGGCTCTTTCAAAATTCAAACACAAAGACTTTGCTCACCCGTCACGAGTCTGTTGATTAAGGTAAAAGGTGTCTCGGGAAATGCATTAAATACAATATATTATAGAATATATAGGATTTCAGGTCACTTCAATTCCTTGCAAAAACTTTTTGGCATCGGATAAGGGGTATTTATAGTCTTGTTTATCCAGGCAGGCTTTAAATCTGGTAAGAATTATGTTGAAAGTTGAGTTTTATTTTTTGTTGGGAAGTTTATTTGTAAAATTTTATATCGAAAATTTTGACCAATTTTAAAATAACCCACATCATCGGATTCTTGTGGAAACAAATAAAACTTTAACTCACGGTAAAAACCACCCAAAAAAATATAACAATTTCAATGCACCATTTACAACCGACTCTTTCAGAATAAAGTTAAGTCATAAAATCTCCTGTTCAGATTCGACTTGTTCCCACTATTTAACCATCAACGGCTCGCTAAATCTCTCAAAGACTCTCATTGAATCGTACTTCTCAGTGCCAGAGGCCCCGCCCCCACATGGAGAGGCCAATTCCTAGTCAAAAATGCTAGGAAAAGGAAAAGCTGTGCGGCCATGCAGCGACTCAGGAGGTGACACCACAACCGATACGGGCTAATCTACAGGAATATCTGTCAGATTTAACAGACTGCAGATGTTTCCCTCAACTGAAACGAACACTACAGTACTTTGACCGCGAAACCCGCTTGCACTGTGACGTTTGTAATAATCCATGCACGCAACCTTACTGAAAAGTTCAGATCCACGTGGGTTCTCATAAATCCTTCTTCTAGGGTTACGGTGGGGCTTCTTTCCAGTAACCCGGCGACGACTTCAACCATCCGACACGCGTCCAGCACGGCCCCGGTGATTTCGGTGTAACCCATGGGCTTGCCTACGTCGTCATTGCAAAGGAAAGTGAAAACATACCGCCTATAGCCATTCTTCATTTCGAAACCCTTCCGAACGACCCAAAATTAGTATGCCAACGAATGAATCCTTTTATGGACGTCAACTTAACGCACAGCCGCTAACTCGGGGCTGGTGAACGCCTAAATATTTAAGGTTCACACAACTCCAGTTTAGGTTAATCATTCAAAAGTTGCATAGATATTAATTTATGTTAATCATCAAAATTTGTCCGTAATTACATGGTTTTACAGTAATTTCTTAATATGATTAGGTAAATGTGAAAAAGTAAATAGGTTAACGAATGCATTCATAAATGCAAGAAAGTTATGAACAATAAATTACATTTATTGATTTAAGAGAACCACTAAAAATATACTTGCATCTTTAATTGTTAACCACCAGATTAAGATTTTAAATTAAAAGACCATTAATTGTACCCATTACCAATACCTAAACATACATTCCACTGAACTGTTTCGTTCCAATATGAACAAACTGCGGCCACATGTTATGCCATTATGTGAAAAGATGGACGGAGATGATCTGTTCAAAACTCTTAAACCCTTGATATGTTTCCACTAAACATTTCTAAAAGTGAATTTAATTTAATAGGAACCATGAATTTATGATGCCTTCAGCAGAACCAAACCAGGGTTCATCGTGAAAGGACATGTACCTATGGCAAGCGCCTCGTTCTGATATATAGTCCTCGTATTTGAAAGTTTCTTGTGTTTCGACAGTCCCTAGACAATATCGTGGTCAAGAAAAGCCCCCGATTAAACCTAATAGACATGAGTATTTGGAGATCCTACGATGGGCACTCTCTCTTTCTGGAACTACGATAATATATATTACAAAAATAGAACAATCTACGCGCTTCGATGATCAGGGCTTTTACAAAAGCTCTGCACGAAGTAACTAGCAGACACATTATCCATTGACGTTTTCTTTACGTAACTTGTGAATATAGCATATCTTGGCAGTAGCTATTTTGTTTTAGATTGGAGACACTTCAAGATCTAGGCGATCATGCTGTGACGTCATACGCCATGAGCTACACCTTTATACTACACTATAGTGTCGGAATTTCATACTAGACTACAGTGTCGGATTTTGATGACAGAATTTGATACTAAACTACAGTGTCGGAGTTTGACAACGGAATTTGATACTAGACTAGTGTCGGATTTTGACGACAAAATATTTGTCAAAAAAAAAAAACCAAAGCTGTTAAGTTCATTTAATTTAATGACATTAATAAATCATCAAATCAAAATCTTTTTCAAATTCCATCCATCTTGTCGCCCATTATACCATCTATATAACAGCCAGGCTCTGGCTCATGGACTGTTGATACTAGTCTATGGTTATAATGGCAATCAAACAAATTCGAACCTAAACATCGCCTAAATAATCCCAATTCCCAATTGTTCTTCTAAATCTTAAAAACAATCTTCCCCAACCCAAATTGTAAGCGGTCATGCTATGACCTCATAAACTCTTATACCACGCTACATCCATCTTACAAATCCACATTTTATTTTTGCTACGAAGTTTTTAAAAAAATTGAAAAAATATGCTTATTAAAATTATTCATAAAGTATAATCCCACTATAATCCATATTTTATTTTCGCTACAAAAGTTTAAAAAATTGAAACATTATACTTATTAAAATTATTTATAAAATATAATCTCCTTAGTTTTTAGTTTATGAAGTCAAAGTAAAAAGATTAAAAAATAAATAAATAAATAATAATACATATGTACACCTTCACACTTTATAGAATGTGGTGACAGTGTACATTGTTAAGTTTTGCGGTAGTTAGTCCAACACCCTCCTTCAACATAACTCGAGGGAATTGAACCTGGGCCAAGGCTCTGATACCATGTTATGGATTGCCATTACATCAAAACACGTAGGTGTTAGTAAACTTCTAAATCAGCAACATCACCTTGAGTGGGCGGTTAGTCCCATGATTCCAGTGTGGTGGTTAGTACACGAGAGGTGTGACAGTTAGTCCAACACCCCTAGTTCAAGAGAGGTGCGGCTGTTAGTCCAATCCAACATACATATGGTAAAAAAAAAAACAGATTTGTTATATTTATATTTATTATTTAAAAAATGGGTGATGGAGTTAAGGTGTAAATAATTTTAATAAGTTAAATATTTTTTATATTATTTAAACAATATTATAAATTTTAAGTTTTAATTTGTTGTTTTAATATTATTGTTTAAGTTAAAATAAATTAAGAGAATATGTTATATTGAAATTTTTAAGTAAATGATGAGAATATGCTGTATTGGGATTTTTAAGTAAAGTTCAAAAGTAAATGTACTTAAAATTTCAAATGATTATTGTTATACTAAAGTTTAAAAGTCTACATTTCACCATTATAACTTCTTTCTTAAGCATTTGTTGTTTGGATATTATTATCTAAGTTAAAATAAATTAAAAAAATATGTTACTTTAGCAATTCTCAAGTAAAATCCAAAGTGAATGTACTTAGACATACCAAGCGACAAGTATACATTTCACCATTATAACCAGTTTTATAAGAAAATTGAAAATTCAGAAACAATATTTATATATGTTAAAACTAAGCATAAAGTATAACCATCTTACCTGATGAAGTCAGCTTTAAAAAGGAAGTATTATCGTTAGAGGGATATGCATTGATATATTTAATGCATATAGGACACAGTATCAGATTTTTTAGAAACAATGTCAGTAACCAGAGGCTTAGATATAAAAGAAAGAATAAAATACAAAAGACATAAAATCTTTAAAATTCGGATAAGTTATTATTAATTTGAAGAGATACGATTAATTGATTTTGGTTCTGAAAAAAGGACAAATAAAAATAAATAGAATAGAATGTTTTTATTTACAATTATGAATTGGAGGGGTTGACATCCATAAGAAATAGGATGAGGTAGGTGGAATCAATGAAATGAAATTATGGGATTAAGAGTTACAAAAATTTACATCTTCAGTTTTAATGACTTTTATTTCAAATATATTTCACCTTGCAATATACTCAGTTTTTAGCGGTGTTCTAAAATATCTTTAATATAATAATCTAATTTTTTGTTGGCGAAATTAACAAACTATATATTCTAATCAATATTCATGCTGAATTGAAGTTCTTTTATCTTACATGTTCATAGATAAAACATTGTATCATCACATGCATCTCTTCTGTAAATTTTCATTGTTTACAAATTATGCATCCCTTCCTTGATTTCTCATTGTTTCCACTGCTAGGTGATGAGAACTTAAAACCTGTATTGACAAAGTAAATGTTTATTATGAATAGAGATTTTCTCTTGAACCTAGTATATTCTAAAACATTTTTAATACAATTGTATATTTGGTAAAGTCAACAAGTTATGTATGCTATTCAAATCTTTATGCTAAATTGAGAGTTTTTGTTTTACTTCTTCGTATATAGAACAATGGATATGGCATGTACTTCATTCTTATTTTCTCCTTGTTTAAAAGATAAACATAGAAAATCTTCCCTATTTATATTTTCCCATCTCCCTCATTCCAATGTTAGGTGATGAGAGCTTAACCTTAAATTGACATGTTTTTTATCCATAGAGGCTTTATCTTGGGTGTATTGTTCTTCTATGTAAGTAATCATCTTGACAAGTTGATATAATCTCATTTTCTCACTAAATTCTTGCCACAACTTATTTATGGCCCACTTTTGTACAAGTCTTGAATGAGCAATGATTCATCCAACAAATCTTCTTCTTCAATTTCTCATTTTTTAATCCAATTAGTTTTATCACTATATTGAACCTTATCTTGAGATGCAATCTTTGCTTTCATGGGTAATTTGTTCCTATCCATATTCTTTATTTTGATAATATATGTAATAAATTAACTAAAAGCTTCTCCTTCTAAACCAAGAACTTATGTCATCAAGTAAGAGATCTGTATTTAAATTCCTAGTTCTCCCACCAAGAACCTTTTTTGAAATCTTTCAACTTTCTTCTAAGATTCTTTGGAGAGTCCTAGAGCGAGACCCAAAGCACAAACAAGACAATATCGTTGTTTGCATTAATTTTCTAAGGAGAAACTTTTTCAATTTGTTAACATTAAATGTGATGATTACATCCTTATCACAGTTCTTATTAACATTTATCTTTGTTTTTGTACATTAACTTTCATTTCAGAGTAACTACAAAATTTGTTTAACCTAAACTATGAAGATGTCTTTGGAAATTATCTTTGTGATTTGCTAGTAACACAACTTTGTCTACATAAATCAACAACAACAATGCATTACCTACTATGGATATTCATCGTTCCCCATTCTTCCTAATTCAATCTTGTAACTAATTTATGAATATGCCAAATAATATTGAGGAGAGGGGACATCTTGTTTCACCCCAATATTACTATTGATTTTGAAGGATCATCTTATCTTGCACATTTGATATATTGTAAAAAGAGGTTGTCTCTTTTAGAAAGGCTTCTTATTCATTCACTCTTTCACTTGATTTAGACAAGACAGTATGATTTGGAGTTTTTTATGTTCATATGGATATTTGGTCTTCTATCAACCTTGAAAATTTCACCCAAAATCACTAATCCAAAAAAATGTTAAAAAAAAATGATAAGATAGATAACTAGTTTGAAGGAATCAAACCAAATATTGTTTTCTTTGATACCAAATGTTTTGCATTTAATATATTGAAGGGAGATTAGCCCCTAGAAAAGATTTCTTATTCCTTTAGATTTTCACTTAATTTATGTGTTACACTACTAAATTAGGTTTATATTTGGTATGTGATGTCAACCCTGAAATCCAAAAAATAAAAAATTATGACAAAAATGATCAAATATAGTGAGATAACTCACTTGAAGAAACCAAACCAAGAATCACTCACTCTAATACCAAATGTATCGATGCTAATCTTATTCCCTCATTATTTCATTTGATTTAAGTGGTAATGTCAACCTTAAAAATTTAATTGATCCAAAAAAAATTAGCAAAAATGGTAAGATACTCTAAACCAAAAACATTTTTTTTTTAAATAACTTTTTATTTATTTATTTATATTTATTTATATATATAAACCTTAAAAAATAATAATTAACCTTAAAGGTAATAATAATACAAAAATTAATAATAACTAAATAAAACTTTTAAAAACTAATAATAATAAAAGAAGGTTATTTGGACCGAGAAGTAGTAGCACCATAAAACTAATAATAATAAACGAAAGGATATATACAGCTCATATACACTACACACATTTAATGTTTTTGCACTGACGAATACGGTCGGATTTGTGTCTCCAATCGAGCGTGCATCGGGTCTTTGAATTCAACGCTGCTGGTGATGTGTTCGAATCACGATGAAGAAGCCGTAGTCTCATTCGATTTCCGTGCTGGACTGTCGAAGCTACCATGTGTGTTGTCACTGTTTTGATATTGATGTATATTAGCTGTTGCTGCTACAGAGATTGTTCCTCTTATTAATGTTTTACTCATTTGGAAGTGGTTGCCAACCGATCAGGTATACTGTGTGAAAAGTAGACGGGAACAGCCAGGCAGACAATTCATTGCTGCTGCCGTCTTTATTTTCTCAGTGCGCTTCNAGAAGTAGTAGCACCATAAAACTAATAATAATAAACGAAAGGATATATACAGCTCATATACACTACACACATTTAATGTTTTTGCACTGACGAATACGGTCGGATTTGTGTCTCCAATCGAGCGTGCATCGGGTCTTTGAATTCAACGCTGCTGGTGATGTGTTCGAATCACGATGAAGAAGCCGTAGTCTCATTCGATTTCCGTGCTGGACTGTCGAAGCTACCATGTGTGTTGTCACTGTTTTGATATTGATGTATATTAGCTGTTGCTGCTACAGAGATTGTTCCTCTTATTAATGTTTTACTCATTTGGAAGTGGTTGCCAACCGATCAGGTATACTGTGTGAAAAGTAGACGGGAACAGCCAGGCAGACAATTCATTGCTGCTGCCGTCTTTATTTTCTCAGTGCGCTTCGAGGATGCTTCTTCACAGATTCTTTAATGGAGTAATTAAATGGATTTTTTCTCCCTTCGTGAGTAGTTAAATGGATTTTTCCTCCCTTCTGAAGGAAATCCGGAATCTCAGATATCTGACTATTTTCAGATGCCTCTACCAAAAAACCCCTTTAAATATAAAACGCATAAACAGGAAGATGGCATTATTTTGGCATCAGACTCCATTCCCATGATGCCGAACTTCCATGGCAGTTCATCCCAACCTCTTCGTCGTCAGTATAATGGGCAGAGTCAACCAATTACAGTGGCAGTTGGAACAATTGGTATCTTTCCAACAATGCTCATTATAGGTCGTTGAATGCTGGTGCAATTTAAGTTGTAATCTAAAAAAGTACTGAATTTAAATGTACAGTAGGAGAAGAAAAGTGTTAAATCCATTAGTTTGATCCGTAATAAAGGAAACTGTTGTTATTATTAGGGTTTATGGTGTTGTTATTATTGTAGTATTGGTTATTATTTACAATTTTGAATTAGGTCAAAGACAATTAAGAATTTTTCAATCTCCATTGTATATTTGATTATGAATATAGGTAATCTACTTTTTTTAACCATAAATTTCAGTTGTATGGTTATCAATTGAAGATGCTGATATATTTTTTGTTGTCATTTCCAAATCAATGAATGAAATTTCATGTTCATAACTTTCTTGCATGCATTTTTGAGTAAGTAAGTTAACCTAATTCTAATTGCCACGATTCAAATGATTAGCAAACTTAATTCCAACCCTTTCATATTCTCCATTCCTGACTAGCTTAATGTGAATTCCATCGATTATTTACTGAACCAGGAATTTTCATGAACCTGATATTAATTAAGATTTACTAAGCCCCAGAATTTTACTGCCTTGAAAATTTTACCAACCAAGAGTTTGAGGTTGTGCTAATTTTAATATGGTTAGGAAATAATCCGCTACTTGTTATACTTTCCTTGAATTTAATTAATAATTAAAACGGCATAGACGTACGCACGCTTTATCATCATAAAGCAAGAAAGATGCCAAATACTGACAGTTATGGAAGAACTCGGCCATGATAAAGTAACATGCCTTTTTTGCACGCAGTTTGAAAGAGACTTTTCTTCTATAAAAATAAGCAATGAAAACCTTGAATGCTTCAAAGAAGATATATAAATCTGTACCGTTGAAATGACAACTTTAACGGCAAGCAAATCAATGGAGGAGAGTCGAGACAGTTGCCTTCCACCGTACGACTTATATCATACAGTTAATATCGATACAGTAAGGTTGTTGAGCCAGTTTGCTCATTGACAATGTGTTTATAGAATTGTCATTGTAACTGCCCAACAGTACCACTGTAATCAACACCCCCGCTAATATATCATCGAATTGGTAATCACAACTAAGACAAACCACAAAGCATACGGGCAACTTAGTTGCGTGCATCTCTGTATCATCTAGGGGATTCTCATCCCGACCCCTGAAGCATCTAAACTAACGAAGTTTTTGTTTCCTTTATTACTTCATAAATCAATTTTTCAACTTATTTTTCTACATTATTTTTCAAGGTTATCTTTTTAAGTAGTGTCATAGTTTAAATATTTTATTTATTTTTTTCCTTTTTTTATATATATTTTCTTACTATGTATAATTACTAGCATAGCCACTCAAAATCGTGGTTGATGAACGGCGCGGACAGAAAATGAAAATGAAACACACAGCCAGAAAATGAAACGCACAACCAGAAAATGAGCATCTACAGCAAGCGTGCTAAATCCAAAGTTTAATCATTTAAACATGGCAATCATATAGTGCTACAGTAATTTCTTAATATGATTAGGTAAGTGTTAGAAGGTAAACAGGTTAACGGATGCATTCAAAAATACAAGGAAGTTATGAAAAGGAAATCACATTCATTGATTTGGGAGGACGACTAGGAATATGCCAGTATCTTCAATTGTTAACCATCAGATTAGAATTTTAGATTAAAAAGTGATTAATTGTGCTCATTATCAATAGTCAATAGATATAAGCCTTTTTACTTAAATATATAAATTTTCTGAATTCTACTTTATTTTTAATAAAATTGACATCATTGAAATCACAATCAAAACCCAACAAAACAAACAAACACATAAATAAACAAATGGATAAAGAAACGACTGCTGGGAGATGGAACACATAGACAAGTGAATAAGAAAAGAAGTACTATGGAACAATTCATTTCAGATGAACATATGACTGGAAAAATAAAAAACTTAGAACTTTTAAACTACACCATATGGATATATCTCTTCATGATATCTTAAGATCAATGAAAAATTTTCAGATGTTTTTCAAGGAATTGTTCCTTGTGAGGAAAGACGAGGATACTAGTTTCTTCATAAGGTTTCGATATGTCTACTAATCTAACTGCTAGGCTAGGTTTCCTTTTAGAAAATGCATTATTTATTATAATAAAAATCAATTTACATATATACAAATCTTGACAGCCACCCAAATTTTACCTATTGTTATAGTAACGTTAATCTTAAAAGGATCCAACGAAACATACAAACGCATAGCCAAGTGGGCAAGGGAAGTATCATGGAACAATTTTCCAAATGTTTTTAAGGATACTAATTTCTTCATAAAGTTTCTATATATGCAGAAATGTTAATCTAAATGCTTCGCATTATTTATTATAATAAATATCAGTTACATATATGCATATCCTAAAGTCGCCCAAAGTTTACATACTGTCTACTGATGTTAATCTAAATGCTAGGCTAGGATTTTTGGGGAAACTCATTATTTATTGCAATAAAAATGGATTTAGATATATGCAAATCCTCACAACCATTTAAAATGATCTAACCGGAGGCTTTAATTTGAAAAGTGTATATATTTTTAAGTAGAGTGTATATTTATTGAAAACTTTTAGATTAATGAGTTTTTTAATTAAAAAATATGTAGAAATTTATATCTGAAAACTTTCAGATTAATGAATTTTTTAATTAAAAATATACAATATACTTATAAAATTTAATGATAAAAAAGATTCTTTGTAGTGTCCACTAAATTAAAGGTTAGGAAAATTCTTTGAAAAAAAAAAAAAATTAAAATATTCTTCGTATTGCATGAATGACTCGCTTCCAACCTTCTTTTTTATTCAATTTGTTGCTAGATTTCTCAATCTCCACAGCGTCTGGTATACGATTTTTGGTGTCCTGGTCGACAACCGCTCTTCCTTCTTTAAACAAATATGGTGCATTGTATGAGGGTTAGGCCAGAGCTGATTTATATTTATAATATATATAAATATAAATATAATTAATAATTATTAATTAATTAATGAAAAAATTAAAAGAAAAATATGTTCATTGAAAAGATACCATCAGTCAAATATATATATTGGGTTCTCAATTGTAATATATCATCTCATATACAATATCATTTTATATTATCTTATACAATATCTACTTATAGTTATAGTTAAGATTTTAGTATGTAATTATTCTATAATAAGTATTATAAGATAATAATTATCTGATATGAAAATCCAAAAATTTAACATGTTTATTTGGGTAAAAACTTAATATATCATCTTATATACAATATCATTTCATATTATCTCACACAATATCTACTTACAATTAAGATTTTCAGATTATTCCACATTAACATAAAAATATCTTTTAAAAAATAAAAAATAAAAAAACTCATTTTCATGATCTCTTTTCACCGGGTGCTCACCGATTAACATTGCAACCCTAAAAGTGATCGAAAGAAGGAAACAATTGTCATCTAGGTCATCTACACAGTAGATTTCGGATGCACATAACGGAGATTTTTGGCATAGCAGTTCGCAATTGTCTCACCAAAAAAACTAACGTACACTGTTTCAACCATTTCTCAAGTCCTAAATTGGTGGGCAGTGGAAGCATAATACAACAAATTTAATGGCAAATAAAACAGAAGCAATTACACAGGGAAATATCCACGGGGCAATGTTAATTGGTTTTTTTTATTGTTCAAAGTAGAATTATAATAGTGAAACTTTACTTATAACCATCTCTCACATTCATCTTACTTTACCTTTACTAGTTTACATGGATGATAGCATCTCTCCAACAATTACAATTAATATACACCTAACCAATTCTATTTTTTACCTGATTTGTTCAACTAAACTAAGAATAATAGGGATAAAGAAATCTGCCCATATCCAAAAACAGAAACAGAAATTAGTTGACACAATTTCAACACAAATCATTTCTCAGAAATGCATCCATGCTTTGTAAATCGTTTGTAAATTGAGGTTAGGGTCTTAGGGCTTTTGGTTAGGATTTTTATTTTTGTTATCATTTTTATGTTGAGTTTTTAGTTTTTTTATTATTTTTTATGTTTGGTTTTTAGTTTTTCTTCCCACTTTTTTAAGAATTTGTAAATTGTTCAAAAACTTGGAGTGAATACCCTAAACCATGACCACTCAAAAAAGACATTTTTTTTTCATATAACCTTATAGGTAAGACAGACATTAAAAAGACCTAGGGAAAAAAGATTTTGCATTTACTTGGTGTAACAAGATTCCATTTTGCATTCACTTGTCTTGAAAATAACAAGAAATGGAAAGTTTGTAACGCTTACTTTAATGGCGTCGTAAACAAATTTAAACCAACTTTTTTTTTATTCATGGGCAAGAAGTTAGTGCTTTCTCAAAAAATGAACCAATATGTTAAATACCAAACGAGCCTCTTCTAACATGTTAAAAGAGAGTGATGAGACAATTCTAAGAAGAAATAACGCAATCAATTTACTAACAGACCTATCATCAAAACAACAAAATACTCTTCATCCTTAGAGAGTGATGAGAGAATCTTTAGATGAAATAACGCAAGCAACTTAGTAACATAACTAATCATCATCTAACTATTATTATTTTACAATTTAAGATGATCAATAATTAACATAAATTCATTTTAGTCTTAAATGTATTGAGAAAGATTAAACTAAATAAAAGTTCAATTTAGATTAATTTATTTTATCATTATATTATTATTTTTTAATTTTACTGACAGTTTTGTTTTTAATTTTCTATTAATTATATAATTTCAAAGGTTTTTTTAGTTAATTCATTAACATTAAATTCTATTACAAATATAATCCATATTAAATATATATCTCCACTAATAAGGTTTCAGATTCCAATAAAAAAACGAAAGAATAAAAACTTCACCCTCCATGAACATGGGGAACAAGGAGAAGTTGCATAGGTTGAGGTCATACACTCAACATAATTGTGAAATAAAAGTGAAAGAAAATTCAAGATTGAAAACCCATATGCAACTTAGCAAGGTATTGATCTATGTGTATAGATGTATATGTATACACATACGCAAGTTGTTTAAGTCAACTATTTTCTTAAAATTTGATAATTTATTTAAATAAAGATGTGCATAATAAGATAAATTTTATAAAATGTGCACAGCTATATGCAGAGTTATATTTGTAATAAACAATTTACATATGATAAGGTGATGATTACAATAGGTATATTTTTAATAAATAATTGATAAATGATAAGGTGATTATTAAATAGTGTGGGACTGAGAATAACGAAGGAGAACTAACAATTTACAAATGATAAGGTGATGATTATAATAGGTATACTTTTAATAAATAATTGATAAATGATAAGGTGATTATTAAATAGTGTGGGACTGAGAATAACGAAGGAGAACTTCGGGCAGGGAGAAAGAATTAGAAACAGGGACTTAACTTGTATAAAAAAAGATTAGAGATAGGGAGGTAACTTGTATTAAAAAAAGATTAGAGATAGGGAGGTAACTTAATAAATTTTGTATAAAGATTTGAAAGAAAACATATATTTTTAATCATTAAGTCTACTTAGACTATAAAAATATTGATCTTCTCATGTTATTAAAATTGTTTTGACCTTAAAACATGATCCTAAAAAATGTTTATATCAAAATATGTGATTTCTCATATGATATTATTGGATAAATTTTTAATTTCTTTCACTTGATCATATACTCTTTGATACTATAATGAGGATGAGAAAACAAGACAATAGGATCTTTTGAAGCTTCACACAAAATTGTGACATTTGAAAAGAGATTGGTTGATCATAGTGGATTCTTTTCAGCATAGTTCATTGTTTGTTGATACAACTCTTGGATTGAATTTCTTTGTTTATGACTCCAAGTGGTATTGGAATTTTAACTCTTTGGAACTTAATCACAATGTTATTTTTTTTAATCTTATTAATGGAAGAGATGAATCTTGTAACTAAGACGAAAATAAGGTATCCTAGTAGTTTCCTTGATATCGATTCTTAGATATTCTCAATTTCTTTAATTTTGTGTATTTAAACATTCATCATATATTTGTATCATTTTGTCGATTTATATTTCGATAATACTACATTTCGTTTTCTATTTTGATTAATTTTGTAAATGTCTCTTCATATGTGGTCCAACCTATGAAAGCACACTTGATTCGATTATGTTGGCAAATGTCTCCTTATCGATTTTTAAGATTGATATGTTCTTGTACATTGATCATTTAATATCAATAAAATCTAAGATTTTAGATGGATGACTTACCATCTTTCTCTCATTTAAAAAAAAAAAACTTTCAAAAAAATCCCTTGGTCTCCTTAAACTCCTTGTTTTAATTTATCATGATGTTGTGATCACTGGTCAGATTAAATTAAGACATTTTGTAAAATTGGTGCTTCATCCTTTACTCTTAAGATATAAATCATTTTCTCGTTATCTTTGTTTCTTTATGGGAACTTGACTTATTCTTTGATGACTTGGTATTTCCCGTGTTAAACAACTACGTTCATTCATGCAAAATTGGTTTTCACCTTGTAGACCACGTAATTTGAAAGTTTGATTTACAAATTTTGTTAGAAAATCTTCTAATCATTTTCTCAATCTCACATTCTTCACTAAACACTTCCATCATCAGTGGCATGGTTGATAGGACTTCGTTAATGGTATTTCTTTTTTTAAGTTGTAAGACTTTGTGAGTTATCTAAAAAATAAAAAAGGGACTACTTGGGATTACATGTATAAGGAACTAGTTGGGATTACATGTATTGGTGAGTTGACATATTTAATGTAATTTTGACTTGTGGTCTATGTGGTTATAAATTGAATTAGCTATAATTACGTAGTCTTTGTTGTCCAATATTGGTGGTTAATTAGATGGTCTTTGTGGTTACACTTTTATAAGTTCGTATATGAGGCCTTGCCTCCTCTAAAGCTACTTGAACGTGAAAATGATGAGTTGAACATATAGTTGAGAGTGGAGTTTATACCACAAAAAACTCTTCATTATACATTGATGTTTTGGTCCTTGTGTGTATTGCACTATTTTTATTATGAATGAAGTCAAATACCTTATTTTTTAACCTAATATAATCCTTATGGCTTCATAAGGAAGTCAAATACCATATTTTTTAACCTAATATAATCCTTATGGCTTCATAAGGATTAAAGCATTGTCGTATGTTTTTTGTGATGAGCTTTATTGATGTTTTTGGTGATGAGCTTTATTGATTTTTTTATTTTATATATTGATTATTACTGATTCTTTGATTTATTATGAATGAAGTCAAATACCATATTTTTTTACATAATATAATCCGTATGGCTTCATAAGGATTAAAGCATTGTCCTATGTTTTCGGCGATGAGCTTTGTTGATGTGATAGGTTGGTACTTTTTTGTTGAAGCGTTTTGTCAATTACTTTGTATACCAAAAAAAATTGAAGACGATTAAGATGTTAGGATAATTACATCAAACAAATTGCAAAACAATATGCACACAAAAAATGTTTTATATTAAGAATAATCACAATATAAATACAATTACAAGTAGTTTAAGATAGATAGTTATTTTAACTACATAATTTAGATAATTGAGATAATATTTTCTTAACAAACTTAAATCCAAACCAATTCTATTGTAAGCATTATTTCAATACGTTCTTATAATGCTTATATTGATATTATTTTAACTACATAATTTAGATAATTGAGATAATATTTTCTTAACAAACTTAAATCCAAACCAATTCTATTGTAAGCATTATTTCAATACGCTCCTATAATGCTTATATTAAAAATTTCAACATAGATATTTGTCTTGATATGGTTTTCATCAGCACTCCTATTTACTCTGAAATCTTTGGGTATAAGCTCTTTCTTATCCATATCTTCGAGCTTCTCTTTCAACTCATTTAAGATAACACCACTTCTAACCATCATTGACGAATTTGTAGAATTGACGCTTCTCGACCTCTTGAAGGACAATCTTGATATTGAATTATCCTATGGATACACTACCATCTGTGGAATTCCCCCGAAGAGCAAATTTGGACAGTTATATAGGACAGTGATCTAATTACTGGATATTTTCAGCAGTCAATCATACAATTGGCCTGCTTTAAACACATATACAACAATATACACAAGAATAACCTGTAACTGACGATCTTGAAGCTCGAAGCACAACAAGATCCACCAGCATATAACAAAATGTAAATATAATCAGATCGGTAATATGTTCTCTTGGAACTGAAGAACTTTAAGAACTACTAATTCAGATTACATTACTCTTTTCTTAATTGGTTCTGCTTAATACAATTTTACAAATAAAAATTGTTCCACTAAAAAATTAATATAACTACACTACCACGGAAAGATTTTAAATTGTGTTTGCACACGTGGCCATCTTCTCTACAATTTAGTAGCCCAAAATCTCTCTGTAAATTCAAGCAACCAAACCTCACGCAACACTACAACTGAGACTTTGTCGTTCCTTCAAATATATGCATACTTCACAAACTGTTGAGCCCCATCCAACATTTAATCCAACTCAGCTTGAGTGAGTGCCCTCAGGCCCCTACGTTGACCACAATTTTCACTATCTTCGATCAATCCGTCAGCCTCCTCGATCCTAATTGCCTTGATTTCCATGTGCGCGGGGTAGGTTGTCGTGGGCTTTGAGCATGGACTCCAAAAATTGTGATACAGGAACAAAACATCTCCACGCAACGGCTCCTACTCTAACGATCTACACACAGTAGATGACGTCTCTCTCAACCAAAAAAAAACAATTGTTGTTGCTCTCTCTTACATGCAGTGGAATTAACACACTCAAACACACAACAAACTATACTACTCTCATTTTCCTGGGCCCTCCCGTGAGGGAGTTAAGCCCAGAGCACTCAACTCTGATACCAAATTGCAAAACAATATGCACACCAAAAACTGTTTTATATTACGTATAATCACAATATAAATACAATTACAAGTAGCTTAAGATAGATAGTTATCTAGCTACACAATCTAGATAGTTGAGATTATATCTCCTTAACAAACTCAAATCCAAACCAATTCTATTGTAAGCATTATTCCAAGACAAACTAATAGTGTAGACAACATGTTATCGATATTTGTTGACCCCTTTGTTTGAAGGGCAAGAAGATTAGAGTTGTTGACTCAAGGGTGAGTCAATGATTATGGTCAAGGTTTGTTGGCTCCTTCAATTTTAGGGAAGTTGCACAAAGATGGATGGATAAGAATGCTTCACAACAAAGCATCAAGATCAATGTAAGGGATGTGCTAAGGCATAAAGAAACGAAACATAAGTCGGCTACAAGTGGTTATAAGTTAAGGAGCATAATTAATGAGTCGACTTAGGTAATGGACAAACATAGTCATCCTTATCCTTTTGTCACCGAATGAGTTGACTTAGGTAATGCATAGACATAGTCATCCTTATCTTTTTGTGATCAAATTGACATGGTCAACTTTTAGTCACTATCATTGTATAAGAGTCCTTCAGGGCTAGTGTAAAAGGGTTAAGCATTAGCATTCACGTTAGTGTTAGCTATTCAAATAGTTAGCTTGGGGGACAACTAGTTGATCATTGGTTGAGTGTATGGGCAAGTTGATGATTGATGCTCTATTATTGATGACAGCTAAGTTTGTTTGCTCAGTTGTTCCATAACTCTATTATAGGCATGGCAGAATGTATGAATGAAGTACTGAGGCCGCTTAAAAACTTTTTGTTATGTTCCTTTTCTAAATGATGAATGGAGGTGTTTTCTTTTCTTATTTGCTTATGAATATAGAATATTGCATGTTCAATCTATGATAATGGTTTGATGTCCGGTTCCAATGTTTAACGTTACATTCCACATGTATCTAATGAATGTATGTTAGTATAACTATGTATGTAGAGTTGTGGAAGTCCTATTGTATCTCCAAATCTCTTCAACACTCATATGCACTTCAAGTGAGACCTTCTTTTCTTTGGGAGATTGAAAATGCCAATGCTTCTAGACTATAGCGAAGCCTTTGTTGGTATTCCATTAGAACAATCATCTCCATTTAACGCCAATAATATTTTACAGTCATGTTCAAGAATATTGTTGGGTTTATCATTGGTTATGTTGATACCCCTACTTCTCCATGTGCATCATATGATAACCTCTGCACTAGACCATAAATGTTCATAAAACTTTGGATATTAGTGTCCATAAATGTTCATAAAACTTTGAATATTAGTGTCATATATGGGAAATTAGAGGGTTAGAGATCTATTTCCATGATGCATATCTTCTCATTCAACTGCACTACTACATCTTCCGTGTTTTCTTTAGAAGAGGATTCACTGTTTTTTCACACAAGACCTAAAGATTTTTTGGGTGCGTTCATGTTCTTATGTGTTTTTTGTTGCATATGGTAGTTTAAAGTAAACAACACACTATTCTCGACGATATAATCTATTCAAGGGATGTTTCCTTCAAATAAATATTACCCTATCCCTATTGCACCATAGCATGTTCCCATAGCTTTTGTAGCTCGAGATCTAGAACATCCTGCTACAACATATGACCCTCCTCCAACATGCTTGAACTTCATCACATTGCATGGATTTTGAGGGTGGTTTTATGAAAAATATGGTTGTTCTTCTTCCCAAAGCTCTGCATTTTTCTATAGGTGTATTAAGCCAGTGGTTTTTTATAAAACTCCCCATAATATATAGAAGTCGTATTTTGGAAATTAGTAAAATCAAGGTAAAAGAGACAAAAAGAACACGGTTACAAAGCACTCAACATATTTCTAGCATGTGCTTGTTGTTCTAAGCACATATGTAGTAGTAGTTCATGGTTGAAGATAGATGCAAAGCCTTTATAGACCTCCTGTAGATTTCAACCTCATACAATTATTTACTGCAAACAGATTTTCAATAAAAGAATAGAAAAGATACAATTCCAAATACACACAATACACAGATATTTTTTCCCTAGAAACCCAAACCGGGAAAACTAGCAGAGTTTGTATTCATTCATTGTGATACATTGTTTACAATACAATATACATATAGAAGCCAACGACATCCAAAACCCTAACCCTGACCTGGATTAGTCAACAACCCTAATTCCTTAACCAGAAATAGAAAACCATCAACAAAAAACCATGTGTCGAAAAAACGCCCAACAATGGACACGAAAATCGAGGCAACACGAAAAACAAGGCAAAAAATGTGACACATTTCTCGAGGCAATCATATCAAACAACACCTCTAAATGTGCAAAGCTTGAGCCCTCACTCAAAACACATACCAAGCCTATGCTTTCTTTTATCACCCAACCTCTCATTCTTTGTGTGTGCACGACCTCCATCCAAAACAAACCAAACGACCATTATCTAGGTCATTCACATGGTGCATGGTCACTATGACTTGAGCTTGATATTTAGACAAATGATGAAAAAATTGTCAGGTAATTTTTGCTCTCTTAAGCTTGCATGCTCTATGCATATTTTCTCGCAAAAAAAATCTCGCTACAATAAGCCCTCTTACAGTTATAATACTTTCACTATTTGCATATGCAAGGAGTTCACATCGATCCCTAGCCCACCATTCCAACTAATGATTCCTCTCTAGAATCCTACACCCTTTGTTGATTTGTCTATTGATGGTATGTCGAGACTTGAAGACGATACTTGAGATGATTCTTCTATTATTCACTGGCAAGAATCAAATCCTATACCTTGTATTCAACATGAAGAACATACCTCACCTTCCATTCACCTAGTACTAGATATTTTACTATCCACGTATCGATTATATCGTTGGGATGGAAGGAATTCATTTAAATATAGGAATTCCTTTTGGTATGATAGTAGTTATTACAAACATTTGGAGACATTAATTTAAACGAAAATTCCTAGATTGATACTGCATACTAGGGTTTATTATGGTTTGATCAATGATTGGCCATGACAACATTTGAACACTCGTTTGAGGACTCCATATCAACTTGTGTCGTTAATGAGACAATTGTACATTCCTCATTGCTCTTTGTGATTGATTGATGGTAGCAGTTGTTGGAGATATTACACACCCACCTATTATTTCCTATCCTATGTTTATTAGTCTATGTTGAGGGCGCCTGTGGTCAAAGATATTTTCCTCTAGATGAGGGCACCACCTCCTCTTTAGTCATTACTTATTTGTATGTCAATTAGACTAGTGGAATCAAGTCATGCATGGAAACCTCAATATTAGATCACCAAGTGTTGCATGCTCACCTTGGGATTATCACCAAGAGGGCGCACTTGACATGCATGAGGATTGAAGGGCACACCACATGTGCATGCATGATATTCTTTCCACTCCACTTGTCTAGACTATTTAATTGATTACTGCATGGTCAGTTAACTAGGACTAGGTGGCAGATAACTCAGGTTTCTGTCAGTTTATGTCCACATCTCTCTAGAAGACTGCTATGGCGCATTAGTTGGCTCATGTACCTTGTATATATTGTAAAGTATTCACTCTTTGAGTGTGGATTAGTGGTTAATACAATTATTTATTCTTTCTCTCCAATATTTCTCTCAACTTTGCAAGTTTGTTGTTCATTGTTTCTAACTAGATTCTTTGTGCAAGTTTCAACTACAATTTTACAGCAACAAGTTCCATTGGACAATTTTGATGTCAACCTTTATTGTTGGTTATTTGGCATATTAGATAGGAAGACCATCTTGTTGCATGTGGGTGTTTGAAACACTTGTTGAGCCTACTTAGAGAACGGTTGAATTATTAGATTGTTCATTAACAATCATGAGAGTATGCTCATGAGTCTCTCTTCTGTCTTCTATGTTTTGGAGACTGTTATTTGACAACATGGAGGGATTTTGAGTTCTAAGAACTTGTGCATATGCTCTTATTTATTCACAAATTTGTGGAGTTTTTTATGAGAGTTTTGTTTTAAAGGACACCCCCTTGTGATATTTGTTGTGATGTGTCATTGTTAGGTTGTGGTTGCGAGCAATGGTTATTTTTTTATCCCTATTGTTAATGCCCTATTAGTATAATATTGTATATATTGTTTATTGTTAAGGCCCTATTCATTATTAGTATATTAGTTATGGATAAGTTAGATTAGTGTTAGGTTACCTCATGCTCACTTTATCTCATATTTCTAATAAAGGAGATTCATTTGTATAGGCACCTTGTCTTGTGCACTAAATATATTGTAAAAGGAGCTTTCCCCCTCGAAATGAATTATTATTCATTTACATTTTATCATTCTTAAGATGTGGAGTTACTTATTCTTTCTATTCTTATGTTATTTGTGGAGTTTAGTTCATAACATTAGGTATCAGAGCATATGCTCCTTGGCTTTGGCTCCTACAAATGAGTCATCTTGGCATTTTTGATATAACATTTTCTTAGAAAGATTCAGATAGTGAAATTTTTTAGTGCCTAAGGAGACATAGCACAAGTACATGTGGTAAAAATTCCAGGTTCGGGTTCGCTATAATTTTGAAAATACAAGTTATGGAAATTAGGGTTTTTTTACTAGTCCTAAAACTATTTTCAAACAGTTCTTTGTAAAACAATCATAATTTTTTTTTTTTTTTTTTGGGGGGGGTGTGGGGCATATCAGACAACGAAATTTTCAAGAGATTAAGGACACATATCTTAGAACCTATGGTAACAATTTCAAATTCTGATTCACTATAATTTTCAAGTTACAAACTGTGGAAGTTGGGGGTTTTGACTAGTCCTACAACTAGTCTCAAGCAGGTGTTTTGGGTAAAACAATCATACATGATTCTATAAATATCCAAATTCATTGTGACTACTTTCATTGTAAAGAGGACAGAATATAGTGTTTTAGGTCGAAAATTCATAAGAATATCAAAAGAATTGGACACACGACATGTTGTACAATTTCACTCTATGGAAAAGACCAAAAATCAACAAGTTTTGGGAAAATCACCATAACTTTCACTTGACACATCAATATTTGGTCAAATATATGGCATTGCAGAGAAGACATATCAAACTACCACAGATCGAAATCATAATCAAAGGTGTAGAAATTTCATATTCACATCGGGAGCAAGGACAGTATGTAGAACAATCTCCAAATCAAGGTTTAAACATTAAAGGTATGTAACTTACAATTGACATAAATTTGATTGAAAGATTTGTTTGGGGTGATTCAAAAAGTGTGGTAAAGATAAAATATAGAATAACTATAGATAAATATTATTGTCCCACATGGCAAAGGGTATTGCAAAAAATTATACACCAACTAAAACTTTAGATAACTCAACCATGTCTCATGATGGAAGTGAAGAGATACATAACTAGCTATCCAAATTGGAGAACCAAGTTAATGAATTGAGTGGTAGGTCAATGAAAAATGTTGAATTGGTAAACACACAAATACCAATACAATAGATGGAACATAAGATGGATGAAAAATGGAACCGATGGAACAAAAGATGTTGGCCAAGCTCATACAAACCCTAAATAAGAGGCTCCCTCAAAGTGATAATCTGACAGAAGGGACTCATGACAACAAATGTAGTATTCAGGGTGAACAACCTTCCATTAATAAGCATATGCCATGAGGATTTAACTTTAATATTGGAGCTAATCATGGATGGCTTCCTAAGGGTAACCACTTTCTCAAGGTTGAATTAAAGAAGTTTGATGGAACAAATGTCTTTACATGGGTGAACCAAATACAGCGAAAGGTATTCTTTCGGTTCTCGACCAAGAAGTGAGACCATGAGCTTTTCATCCCAGGTCGAAACAAGTTGACAAAATCCGATCTCCCATTTGCATCCCCATGTTGCCACTCGAGTAGAGTACATTGAATTGAATAATATTATGAACGATAATTAAAGGATTTCCTTAGCAACTTTGTACTTTGAAACAAAACCCTATCAGTGGTATCGATGGGTAGTTAAAAGGAAACCTCATTCCTATCATTATACTTAGGGTCTATTTGCAAGATACTTGGAAGCACAATATGACAAAGTTTGGGAACAAGACTACTTTAGTGAATTGACAAGAATCAAGCACTTTGGTGATGTTGAAGATTATGATTCAAAATTTCAAGTATGTGTCAAAAGAGTGGATAACATAAGCAAAGAACATCTATTAGAAACTTATGTGGGTGGACTAAAAGAATAAATTAAACATGATCTTTACTTAAAACATCCTAAAAATGTTATGGAAGCTATGTAATATGCTCATCATATTCAAGACAATAAAAGAGCTACACACAAGTCTGCCACTAGAACATATCTAGGAAGAAGAGATTGATTTGTGCCTCATAGGGCAACCTTGCATCAACCTCCTCGAATATCACAAAAGAAAATGGATGAAAGAAGAGAAAAGGGACTATACTTTGGTTGTAAAAGAAAATGGTGAAAAGGGAATAAATTTCAAGAAACAAAATTGTTTACTTTGGAAAATATGATGAGGAGGTAATAGAGGCATATGCAGAAATGGGTGAGGAAGAACTTGTAAACTTAGAAGAGAAAGAAAAAGGTGTATAAATTTTGCACAACATAGATCCAAAGGGGTGTGAAATATCCATTCATGCACCGACAAGTTTTTCAACACCTTAAACCCTCAAGTGTTCTTATTGATTCAAGTAGTACCCATAATATCATTAATAAAATATTAGCAAAGTGCCTCAACTGTTTTGTGTATCCAGTGACAAATTTTCAAGTTTTGGTTGCTAATGGAGGTGGAGGGAGTATTGACTGTGGAGGAAAATGTCATAACATTAAACATGGGAAAATATAACTTTGAAATCCCAATGGATGCCATTCCCATTGGAGGAGTAGATGTTTTGGGGGTTAAATGGTTGAGAACATTGGGTATAGTTTCTACAAATTATAATGAATCATTCTTGAGATTTGAGTTGGAAGGAATTCAATATGAACTCAAAGTGTTAAAATATGTACCCTCCAAGTCATCAACTCTCATAGAATGGAAAAGCTCCTAAAGATAGGTAGTAGTGGAGATGTGGTTAGAATTTGTTTTATGAAAGGGAAACATAAAGATGAAAATGTTTCAAAGGAATTAAAATGCATCTTGAAAAAGCACTATAGGTTTTTTTCCTAAAGGGATCTTTATGGATATTTTGCTCCTATTATCGCATACGTTCTGCAGGACCAATCCAAAGTATAGGCAGTAGACTCAGGTACGTAAAAGATTAAAGAAACTTTGAAAATTCTTAAAAAAAAACTTTAAATGGCACAAAACAAGATGAAGCAGCAAGCATATCGACATCGAAGTGAAAGACATTTTGAGAAGGGTGATAAGGTATTTTTTAGAATACAACCTTATAAGCAATCTAATCTCAAGCAAAAGAATAATAAAAAACTAGCTCCAACACTTTATGGACCCTACAATATTATTTACAAGATTGGACAAGCAGCGTATGAGTTATATTTGTCTTCTCACATTCATAAGGTTTTTCATGTATCTTGCCTAAAAGAGGTTCTGGGACAAATTATGTCAGAATAGACGGAACTTCCAGAATTAAACGAGGAAGGGAAGTTGATTCTTAAATAAGAGAAGTTATAGGTCAACATTCTCTCTCTCTCTCTCTCTTCGAAATAGAACCATTATGGAGTACCCAATAAAGTGGAAGAATATGCCTCCAAGAGAAGCTAAATGGGAAAATGAGCATTTCATGAAGAAACGTCCTCACTGACAAGATTTGAAAGAAAAGATTTTTTTTAAGAGGGGGGCTATGTTAAGGCCCTAACCCTCATTCATTATTAGTAAATTATTTATGGTCAGATAGCTTAGTGTTAAGTTACATCATGTTCACTTTCTCTCATATTTATAATAAAGGAGATTCATTTGTATACGCATCTTGTATTGTGCATTGGATATATTGTAAAATGAGGTTGCCCCCTTTAAGTGGGGCTTATTATCCATTGACTCTTTATCATTCTCAAGGCATGGAGTTACTTCTTCTTTCTATTCTTATGCTATTTGTGAAGTTTGGTTCACAATACCTACCCTATGTTGGAATGTAATATTCTTTATGACAACTTTACTTATTTGTGTCTCCAAGTCAAGCTTAAGGACATATGTTAGCATATTGGCATATTTAATGTAATCTTAACATGTAACTCCACGTTTATCAATTTGGGACAACTAATTAAAACCCACCCACACGCACACACACATACGCACAAAACCTTACCTCATTTGTAATCACTTGGCTTGTAGATGATGAATTAAACCTATTGCTAAGAGCAATATTGCAAACATCGTATGAACGAATATATTTTCGAGGGTCCAGAAAGAAACTTTTTGGCAACATTGAGGAAAATATTGAAAAATATCGAAAAACTCAAAAAAAATCATTTTTTTCATTATTTTAACCATCTAAAGCAACCCTCTCCCTCTAATCCTTTTATGGGCAAATATAATAGTAAATAACCCCTTTGTCCCTAATCCTTTGCCTTCCGTCTTCGAATTGAACAAAAAAGCCAAAAATCTACTGTCTCGGATAATATTTTCCAATTTCTCACGATATTTTGCCGATATATCATAATATTTTTAAAATATTACAATATAGTGAAATTTGAAAAAAAAAAAAACAATTTTTTTTGGCGATAATATCACCAAGATAAAAAAAAATCACAATATCACTGATATTTATAACACTAGTTAAGAGATACATTATTATTATTTTGTATTTAAGATACCTTTATTTTATCATGGACTACTATCAAACATTGAGAGGGTTCAAATTTTTTAAGATGTAATTTCTTATATAAAGGAATTAATACATGACATGAAATTAAATGATTAAAAAATTTACACTTTAAAAATGTGATCCCTATTAATACTTAATAAATCCAAGTTTAATATGAATTTAAAATAGTATATAAAATAACTCTACATATCGTAAACATTGAACGGATATACCTTGATATTGTGTATTTTGTTTGTAACCCAATCCAACAATGGTGATTTGTGACAAATGTTATCGCTACAAATGTGGTGCAAAAGGTCTCCATCCTTACTTCCATAACTTATTGTTGTTTTCCATACGAGAGTCACTCGACACCATTTCTTCGTTTGGTGGCTATTGTGCTAGCCATGTAATATGTTTCTTTGCAACCAATCATCTTGAGGCTCATACGGCCTCACAACCCCCAACTATTTCTTTGTGCATAATTAAAACATGTTTCTAACAATCCTTGTGTGAGAATATAAACCATCTAAGAGTAGATTGTCATAACTACGGTATTTCTCTTGTTGCATGTCTTTTGGTCTACTTCTTGCTTTATTTTAAATGTGGCAACGAAAATCTATAGTGATATTTTGCAGCGCTATTTTTGTACATTGATCTTTCTCACGCTTTTGATTTTCAATGATATTTATACGCTATTATAATAATAATAATTTATTTTTAAGGTCACGACCAAGCGAGATACCAAATTGGTGTATGAGACCCCCTTATTTGTGGGACAAGGGACCCCCTCCGCCCAACGATTTGACTGGTAAATTATACGAAGGTATACATACCCTACCATACCCTACAGAGGTATATTATATATGTGTTTGTACGATTATGGTTTAGTGGCAATTTAGAGCAGTGACATGTTTACCATAATTGAAGTTCAAATTATGGTAAACATGTTCTTCCTTTATCCTTTATGTGATTGTCAAATATGGCTATTAGAGTCAATCGCCTAGGAAATTTAGAGCAGTGACATGTTTACCATAATTGAAGTTCAAATTATGATAAACATGTTCTTCCTTTATCCTTTATGTGATTGTCAAAAATGGCTATTAGAGTCAGCTGCCTTTCTTTAAGAATGTGTCTACTAGATGTTGTCTTCGTGCTTTTTTAGACCTTGTGCCTAAGCCAACATTTCACTTTTTTAGAGTGAGGTGTTGGCTTTGTTGGTTAGTGCACCGCTTTTAAGGCTTTGCTTTAACTTTCAAAGTCACAAGTTCAATTCTTGGGGGAGGTCGACCTGACTAGGTCATTGTTTATGGGTGCATGTGTATTGGTTGTTGTACGACACTTGGTTGTTGTACGACACTTGGTTGTTGTACGACACTCCTGACTCTCTAGATTTTCTAACTCGCGAACTGGAGCTTAGAGAGCGCTAACTCCCTTCTTATGGACCCCTCCGATATGACCATCGCTATGACCTGGGGCTTATCTTCAAGGTGCTTCAGGACTTCGGGCCTTTGCAATGTTTCTCATTTTAAAACTCCTGAAGTAAAACTCCTGGAGTGACAGATCTAATGACGTGTAGCTCTTGTTGATCAACGGCTCAGATCTATTTCGGGCCTTCAGCCACTCCGACAGCTTCGGCAAATTCGACGCTTTGACGACCTTGTGCAGGCCGCGAACTTGGACAACCTACTACCCTTGACAACTATATGTGATAACATGTGTCATTCAAAATTGAGCAGACTTAACAATTTTAAGGATTTCAAGATTTGCATGATTGATTCTGTCATGCATGAGGGTATGGTACTGGCATTTAATCAAAGGCACCAAACCCTTTATGTACCTGGATGATGATGGCGTTGATTGTTGAACTCTTCTGTCACGACAGAGTATAAACTCTTATGTTGAACTCTTCTCTTTATCATAGTATCAAGTGACATAATGGTGTATGTACACACCAACCTCGAATGGTTGAAGGAAAGACAAAAATGTAAAATGTGTTTCATGATGATATGAGTTTGGACAACACTGTTGAATTGACAATGTCATCATTTATGTTACTAAGTTAATACTAATTATATATATATATATATATATATATATATACCATGTCCTCTTCCTCTTGGGTGTCCTCTTTCCTCCATGTCCATGTCCTCCCTATCTCGTGTCTCCATGTAACTTAGTTGATAAATGATAAAATGGGGATTATAATAGTGTGTATTGTTGTAAAAATATGCATGTGTAATAAATAATTGATGAATTAAACCCTTTCAAAGAAGATATCATATAAAGAAATATTTGATAAATGATAAAGTGAATAGTTATATATGCATTTACATACACCAAAAATTATATCATTATCTTATATTTAATTAATATATTATTTTTTTAATTTGAGTATCTTCACAATCACTATTACAAATTGCTATTAGACTATAATATGATTACCTTTTCATTCATGTTCTTTTATATCTGTATAAACAACATAAAACAAATCATCGTATTTTATTTTATAAATAAAAACGTTGAGTTGTAATTTTCTAAATTGTTGAACTGTTTATGAAAATTGATATATAAATATGGTATTTACATTTATCTTAAATAATTATTAAAAATATTAAAACAATAATAAATATATCAATTACACATGTTTGTAAGTTTAAAAAATTTACAAAATGTTTTATCGAAATATTAAATTTATGAATATTTGAAAAATAGTGATGGCCTTTAGAAAAATTAGGATAGATATATAAATATATGGTATTTACATTTATCTTAAATAATTATTAAAAATATTAAAATAATAATAAATATATCAATTACACATCTTAGTAAGTTTAGAAAATTTACAAAATGTTTTATCGAAATATTAAATTTATGATTATTTATGAAATATTTAAAAAATAGTGATGGCCTTTAGAAAAAATAGGATAATTAGGGGAAAATAATTAGGTTTAAATAATTTCACAAATCTGAAAAGGTTTAAATAATTTCACAAATTTGAAAAGGTTTAAATAATTTCACAAATCTGAAAGAATTAATGTAAAATTTTATCCTATGTTGCATTGGTTTTTGGGACGGGGAACTGCGGGGAATCCGTGGGACACATCCTCGAGACAGATAGAGCGCACCTCCAAATTTTTCACGGCAATAATATATATATATATATATATATATATATATATATTAAAAAATATTAAAATTCACCATAAACATTTGTAGTTGCTTCAAGTTTGTAAGCATAACAAGCTATACTATACAGTGTTATGCATAGCCCTTACACTTGCATATACTGAAAAGCAATTTAAAAAAGAGCAGAGAAGCATTTCATTATTGGCTGCTAGACAAGAGAAAATTGCAGTTTAGCTTTAGGAAACTTAAGTGAGAAATGTCTCTATAGCAGTTTTTCTTACTCGTATTTCTTGTTAGTGACAATTATGCTAAAACATAAAAGGCATCCCCTTATCAATAGGTTTTGTAGATTTTTATGGTTGTGTTGAAAACCACTATAAAACACTTTGTTTCTGTAAAGAGATTAGATTCATATTTCAGATTAAGAAGCTGATTGAATAGGAATTTATTCAAACATTTAGTACCCAATCGAAGTCACTACTATCTTATTGTTTTCACAATGCTTGAGGTTGGAATGGTGGAAGCACTATAATTGAATGACTCCTGGAAACCCATGTAGAATATGTAAAAGCTAATATGACCAGAAAAATGAGAAGAACAAGAGCAGTAACCATAAGGATCAAACCTTTGAAATGTTGCATTCCTTGTTTTTTTGACATGGAAACTTTGCTTGTTGTAACCTTGTTGCTGAAAATATAATATTTAAATCACCAAAAACCCAAATCAAAACCCATCATACAAAACCCATGTTTTGAGCTACAACTTTTACAACAGATTTAGATTCAATGCAATACAAAAATAATGGATGGTAAAAATGATCTTATTGTCCAATCATCAATTTCCACGATTTTCAAGACTGAAGATATATGCCTGGAATATCTCCAAAATCTGCCCAAAAAAATCCCTGAAATCTTCCTAGAACATCCTCAAAATCTGTCAGGAACATCCCTGAAATCTGTCCGGAACGTCTTGGGAACGACCATGAAGTCCCCAAGTCCCCAATGGAGTCCCCAACAATTTGGTAAATTTCCTAAGGGTTTTTTTTGGGGGGGACGGATCCCCATGCAACATAGATTTTATCTATTTTTTTAACTTTTTGATTAAGTTTTTCAATCAGTTTTGTCCAAAATTAGGTCAGAAATTTAAAAGAATTACTAGAGTTGAGATATCAGTTGTTGAGATTGCACAATCCTGATCAATTAGAATTAATGTAAAACCAGATCTATTTTTTAACTTTTTTCAGCTACTTTTCCCAATCAATTTTGTCTAAAATTAGGTTAGAAATTCAGAAAAATTGATGGAATTGAGATATCAATTTCTGAGATTGTACAATCAAAGTGAATTAGAGGTTTTTCAGGCTGCTGGATCCATCTATGCCTCAAAACTGTAATTTGAGAAATGGAAAATTAAATCCAGAAAAATCTCAGGTTTAAACTTATCCGTCTATGAATCCCTTAATTTTAGAAAAATATAATTGATTTTTAAGAAAAATACGATTGAGAAAAAGAGTAAAAAGTGAAAAAACCTAAGAAAAATATAATTGATTTTTAGGAAAATATGATTGAGATAAAGAATAAAAAGTCAAAAAACCTAAATGAAATTCATTGTCACCTAACTTCAAGTTTATCATTCAAGATTCAATTTCATAAGTTCTCTCCACTTCGGTAAGTTGGTGATCATTCAAATGCCTCTAACCTCCACGCTGCACAAGCCATGTGAGTTATGATGCAATATAATATATAGTATACTACATTTTACAAATATGTTTAAACCAGTGTATTATACTACATTTTACAAATATGTTTAAACCAGTATATTGTAATTACATATTGTATAATACGTCATCAAACAATCCATAATGCATATATTATACAATGAATACATATATATTTATTAATTATATGACACGTAAATGAATTATATAATGGTATATATAAATTATATATTTCATTATATGATATATATATATATATATATATATATATATATATATATATATATATTAATTATATGACTCTAAATGAAATTATGTAATGGTATATATAAATTATATATTTTATTATATGATAAATATGAAATGATATATATAAATTATATGATGAAATGGTATATATAAATTATATATTTCATTATATGATAATATGAAATGGTATAGAGAAATTATATATTTCATTATATGATAAATAATTTTTATTGAATTATGTAATGGTATATATAAATTATATATTTCATTATATGATAAATATGAAATGAATTATGTAATGGTATATATAAATTATATATTTTATTATATGATAAATATGAAATGATATATATATATATATATATATATATATATATATATATATATATTATA
>ML791669.1:291621-306990 GCA_009831015.1 Picea engelmannii
TATTTTATTATATGATAAATATGAAATGATATATATAAATTATATGATGAAATGGTATATATAAATTATATATTTCATTATATGATAATATGAAATGGTATAGAGAAATTATATATTTCATTATATGATAAATAATTTTTATTAAATTATGTAATGGTATATATAAATTATATATTTCATTATATGATAAATATGAAATGATATATATAAATTGTATATTTCATTATATGATAATATAAAATGATATATAAAAATTATATATTTCATTATATGATAAATAAATTTTTTATTGTGAAATTTCTGAACCAGATTTCTTGTGAGTGGAGTTTTTGATGGTCAAATAAAATCAATATGATGTAAAAAGTATAGGTTTTATCAATTCTAACACTAAATACAATTATATAATTATACGTTGCAAATTACAAATGTTTTTATAAAATAAAACAATAAATATAAGTCAACTATTTAAACAATAAACCATTAAAGATAAATAAACAATTATTTAAAATAAATCATATAGTATTTAATTATAACAACTATCTATATTATAATAATAGAATAAACATTATCTATATTTATATAATCAATTATAACTATATTAATGAATGAAGTTAACTATGACAACCATATAATCAATCTCAAAAATTATAAAATCAACCATATAACAACTATCTATATAATTATAATAGAGTAAACATTATCTATGTTTATATAATCAATTATAATTATATTAATGAATAAAATTAACGATCACAACCATATAACAATCTCAAAAATTTAAAATCAACCATACATTCAAATTATAAGTCAGTTAACTATAACGACTATATGATTAATCCTATAGATCCTAGAGTCAACCGTATAGAATATATACACTTAATGTCAACGTATAGAATATATACACTTAATGTCAATTAAGTGAACCTTATAATCCATATGAATCATAAATTCAACCACATCACATCTGGTGATCACTTTTTCACATTTCGTAAATAATGTTTGAGTGAAATTCTATACATACTTATCCATATATTATGAATAATGGAAAAGGAAAATGTTATATGGAAAAGGAATATGTTGCACTTCTAATGTATATAGTAATAGTAAATACAACATTTTCATATTTTATAAATAATGCTCGAAAAAAAAAGTTGCATTGCTTATGTACATAGTAGTAGTAAATGTAACTTTTCCATATATTATGAATAATGCTCAAAGGAAAATGTTGCAATTCTAATGTACATAGTAATAGTAAATACAACATTTCCATATTTTATAAATAATGCTCGAAGTAAAATGTTACACTGCTTATGTATATAGTAGTAGTAAATGAAACATGTGCACCTAATCCCAAGAAATTTAGTATATCAAAGTGATTTACTTAACTAATATAAATTTAACATGGAAAGTCAAATGATCAACTATATTATAACTTTATTAATAAAATTAATAATAACACCTATATAATCAACCCCATAGATCATAAGTCAATCTTAAAACCATATAGAATATATAATATTTAATGTCAACTATTCGACCATATAATTCATATAGATCATAAATTCAAACCCATCATATTTTATGAGTGAGTACTTTCTTACATTTTATGAATGTGAATGATGTTTAAGGTAAAATAAAAATAAGTATTCTCTCATATTTTATGATAATCACAATATGTGATGATGTCTGAGGTGAATTCTGTGAATGATGTTTAAAGTAAATGTTGTACTTTTTTACATTCCGTAAATGATGCTCATGATAAATGTCGTCCAACATGCACACTAGCCAAGGGACATAGATAAATGTAGTTGAACATGCACACCTAGCTTCAAGGGATACTTTTAGAGTTCATTGTCGTCGATCAGTATAATATTGTACATTTTATATATGTGAGCCTGCTCACATATATGTGAACAGGCTCACACAAAGACAGTCAATCTTAGTACTTGATTTCGAGATCTTTTATTTCTAATTTACGATAGTTAATCACTCAAATTAATTTAATAATTTTTAATAATTAATTATTAATTATATTATCAATTTTATAGTCAATAATGATATTATGAACTATCTTGTTAATTATATCAATTATATGGTCAACTATGTATCAACAATAAAAATGACCTTATAATCTATACAGTCAATCACTTAATCATATCTATGCCTAACCTTATAACCTTATTAATTATATAATCAACTTTATAACTAAACATAATGTAAACCAAATCAATTATCAAAATAACCATTTTAAATTTATAATCAATCATACCAATTTTATATGGTCAACTATAAAATTATATGGTCAACTATGTACCAACAATAAAATTGACCTTATAATCTATAAGGTCAATCACTTAATCATATCTATGCCTAACCTTATAACCTTATTAATTATATAATCAACTTTATAAATAAACATAATGTAAACCAAATCAATTATCAAAATAACCATTTTAAATTTATAATCAATCATACCAATTTTATGTTCAGTAATGAAATTATCGACCATCTTGTTAATCATATCAATTATAAAATCAACTATGTATCAACTATACAATTGACCTTATAACCTATATTGTCAATGGCTAATCATATCTACGTACCTTATAACCTATTTGGTCAATGGTTAATCATATCTAGGTCTATCATATGAATGAGTGTGATGACAATTATTAAGTCTACCATATTAACTATATGGTTAAGCATAAAGAAAATTGTATCAAATATAAAAAAACCACAAAGTCAACAATTTCAATTATATGGTTACTTGCATAAAGAGAATTGTATCAAATATAAAGCAACCACAAAGTCAACAATTTCAATTATATGTTTATATGGATATAGACAATTATATCTAATATAAAAGCAACCACAAAATCAACAATCATACCAATATACCAATTTATGGCTCAATGATGATAACTATTAAGTCAACCTTATAACCTATATGATCAAGCATAAAAACAATTGTACCAACCATTTCATATGGTTCACCATTTAGTCAATTATATGATCAATCATATCCAATATCAAGTCAACTATTTAGTTTACCATATCAAACATAAATTCAATCACAATGCCAACAATATATTCCATTAAATATTGAACTATATGGTAAATCACAATGCCAACCATATTTTCAATTAAATATTAAATTACATGGTGAATTTTATAGTCAACCACAAATCATCTATATTGTAGATCATTAAGTCAATTATAGTAATGATTTGGTGGTCACACAAGACAAATACCTATACAAATAAATCTCCTTTATTATAAATAAGAGATAACGTGAGTATAATGTAACTTATAACTAAATCGACTTAATCATAACTAATAAACTAATAACAAATAAGTGTTAGGGCCTTAACATATGGTTAGCCTAAAAGTTTACAGAAGCCACTATAAAGTCAATCATATCATGTTAACGATAAAGTCAAAATCCAAGGGGGGTTCAAACTCTGCACATGCTGATACAAAACTAGTTAAATGGTCACTAACATTAGAATGGAGATACTTTTGATCTTCTAGATTAGGGTTGACCACCTCCTTGTAATATCTTAGTTTCATTTTATCTTCTAATTCTTTATTACACCATAGCTTCTCTTTAAATTTAGATGTAACAATATTTTTAATATTATCGATATTCTACAGAATGAAAACTCCAAGACTTGGCATCTTGATGCCACCCTCGTTTGAGTCGTTGGTGGTTTTGGCTAGAGTTCGAAGCAATTTTGGGGAGCCTCTTGTCTTCCATGTTGTTAACATTTTTCTTGTACATTATGTACCTAATCATGGTTGTGAACTCAATGGGGGAAAGGCTCGCTTCTATGAGGAGGATATAAAAGGGTATAGTTCGTTTAATTTTGAGATTACAAGTTATAAAATTATTTTGGATTTGCTCTATCTTTCTTTGGATTCTCTAGAGAAACTACATCCCCAAACTTGACATTTCTATAAGATAACATGAGTGACAAGAGCATCAAAGAGGAGTTTTTTCTTATCCCACAACCAAAGGTCTCCAAATTAACACTTCTTTTGAAGTCCATGATAAGCTTTGCATCCCCCTTCTATCCTTTTCTCAACACTGTAGTTCCAATTGAGCTTGTGATGAATATGGATTTCAAGATATTCGTATGAAATTACTTCTTCCAAGCTATTGTTGTCATAAACAAAAGTGTCATAGGAGATCCTTTTGGATTCGATTATTGTTCTTCACAATCGTACCCATACTAGAGTAGAAGTCCTTGAGGATTCTTAGATGCTTACCAAGGTCATATGTATTCCTTGCCATAAGAATAATATCATCAGCATAAAGAAGGATGATGACTATACCAACAAGAGTATAAAGAAGGATGATGACTATACCAGCAAGAGTAGGATGATGACTATACCAACAAGAGTATAAAGAAGGATGATGACTATACCAGCAAGAGTCAGACTAGGTTAGCACCACTAGTTTCTAATGTATATGCCAAAGAGGGTAGAGAACAAGGGATAATCAGACTAGGTTAGCACCACTAGTTTCTAATGTATATGCCAAAGAGGGTAGAGAACAAGGGATAACCTTGCTTGACTCCTATATTACAACTAATTTCTTCTAACCAACCATCAATATTCATAAATTTGACAATAACACTCCCATATAGCCTTACTACAAGAAACATACCCTACCCTCCTCTGGATTTAAACCTGTGACCTCTTAAGAGGAAACACATGTTCTTAACCATTAGACCCACTAAGGCTGTATAAATGAATATGTTTTTTCCATTAAAATCAAATAAATCTACATTGCTCTACTTTATATATATGTGTGTGTGTGTGTGTGTGTGAGAGAGAGAGAGAGAGAGAGAGAGAGAGAGAGATTTTTTTCTCTATAATCTATAATTTATATTTATTTTAAGTGATAAATTTACATTAAATTACTTTTTATATATAAATATGATTTTTAAAAGATATTTATATCGATCATTTTATTTAAACCAACATTGAAATGTATTTTAATTATAAATATTTTTATTATTCATTTTTAATATAATGGACTTAAGTGGGTTTAATGGTTAAGAACATGTGCTTCTTCCTTGAAGATCACATGAAAAGAATCCCTTATCCCACAAATAAAAAGTCTTATACACCAATTGATGTGTGGTTTGAAAGTGACCTCAAAAATAGAGTATTATTATTATTATTAATGTATCATCTCTAATTAAATATCTTATTAAACATTTTACTTAAAACCAACATTAAAATGCACTCTTGTTATGAATATTTTTATTATTTTTGAAATATCATGTCTCATCTCTAATTAGACATCTTTTTGGTATTAAAGTAGTTATACTTATTATTTTGTATTATTTTATTACTATAAAAATATTATTATACTTTTAAAACATTATTATAATTAATATAATCATTATTATCGACTTGTAATAACCTTGAGCTTGTAATAGTTGATCACCACTATACCTCTATACAATCAAAAACGTAGAACTTTTATACACTTAACCTTTAGCATGTGTATTAAACTTTAATGTGTGTCATAGACATGTTAAGTAACACAACCACATAAGCTTTTAACAGCTGTATTAACCACATAATATATGTCACTACTTTTTGTGTGTGGATTATATTAAAGGGTTTTGGGATGTATGCACATATAGGTGGATCAAAGCTCACTCCGTGTCTTTCAATTTTTTTAAGATTCTACCAAAAAAGATTATATTAAATCGTCTAGTAACCCATGCATACATAAGTGATCAAAGCCCACTCCCACATCCTTTAAAAAATTTCCTAAAAGAGTTGGATCCATTGGTGAGGAGCAAGGAGTTTTTCACCACTGGGTAGTGAGGGCTTTTTTGGAGCCAGGGGGACACCTTAGGTGGTTGGGAAGACTCTTTAATCTCCTACCTCTTAGCTCTCCTCTCCACAATGAAGATTATATTAACCCTCTAGATTATATTAAATGGTCTTCTGATCCGTTTACACATAAGTGGATCAAAGTAGACTCCCATATCCTTCAAATTAAATCCAAGGTATCTAGCTCTGGTGGTTGGAAGGACTATTTATTCTACTCCCCATTGAGATTCAATTCCCGCTCCCTACCCAGATTTAATTCTCATACCTCAATTTTTACTAAATCACAAACAAATTATTGATATATCATACTTGATATACATCCACAACCTTATAACATTTAACAAAAAGTTTTGATATACATACATGAAATAGTAATTCACATGTCAACTTTTTTCCATGTTATCGACACTTGAACCATTAATGGGTTAATCGGTTCCAATATACAATACATGTGCCATTATTCACATGTGGAAAAAAAGTAGAAGCAACGACCAACACAAATTCACCAATGAATTCAGAATTCGGGCACATGTATTCACATGTGGAAAAAAGTAGAAGCAACGACCAACACAAATTCACCAATGAATTCAGAATTCGGATTTGGAAAAAGTGGGAGCAAGCAGTAAGTAACACGACACATGTTTATTTAGAGCGTAGGCCCTTCAATCCCGAAGGAGTTCCTTCAACAAATTATCTACAATACATGTGCCATTATTCACAGTTGGAAAAAGTCGATGATTTAGCAACGACCAACACAAATGCAAAAAGTCCGTGATTTAGCAACGACCAACACAAATGGAAAAAGTCAGTGATTTAGCACCTACGGAGAACAAAGAGTCCTCCCAACCACCTAAGGTCGTGTCCCCGTGGCTCACCAATGAATTCGGATTTGGAAAAAGTGGGAGCGAGCGTGAAGGAACACGTCACACATGTTTATTTAGAGCGTAGACCCTTCAATCCCAAAGAAGTTCCTTCAACAAATTATCTACAGACCAGAAAGTTAAACATAACGTTACAAGCTTGAAGACTGATTAGTGAGCTGTTTTAAATCTAGTCAGTTTTAGTTCACATTCTCAAAGGCCTGGCGCCTCTTGTTATTCCACAGGCTTTTCAGAGGATTTGGAAAAAGACTGTTTAGAGAATCGATGCCTATACGTATTTTATTGAAAAACTGGCAAACACCTGCATTAACTGATCATGCAATTCCACATAATCAAATCTATGATTTTTAATTGGAAAACATCTGTTCACACACTAATATTTATGCCTAAAACCCACTAGGTTACTGTTGCCACTAGGTTACTGTTGGTATTGTAATGAAAGACTGTTATTTAGAATATCTTGTCAGATTATATTCACTGTATCCTCTGCGTGCCTTTCGCACTAATCAATTAATGGCAAACCGGTTATAATCGTAGCCATGTAACTTTTTCTGTATTTGGAATGAAAAAAAATGACCAGAATGGACGATGTTTGGTATTTTGCTGGAGGATCTGTGTCCAGAGGCTTAGGGATTTCACCCTTATAAATTTATCCTAATGTTTGGTTTTGGTTTTTGTGAAGATCTATGTCTTTAGGTTTGGGTTTCATCCTACTGGTCAATAAATATTATGAGCTTTATTCATGTTATAATGAGAATTAATAAAGATAAGAAGGATAATAATCATTCTTTGCAACCATTCAAACTACACCCAATTAACTCCTTACAAACAAACTATCTAAATAAAAATGATTAAAACTAATATTGAATGCCTTAAAACTAATAATATTGAGCCTTGCACCAGAACTAGCAATTGTCCCCAGAGATGTGAGATGCTCTACTGCCTGGGCGGGGATGCCTTGTGGAAGGATAGTTTTACTACCAAGGTGCTAGAATTGCCCCGGTGGAGATGCCTTACATAAGAATTGTTATTACTGAGTTGTTAAAGTTCTACGGAGAGGAATCCGGTGCTCTACAGCCAACCAGGTGGTAAGAAGGAAATGTTCAACAATTATGTGTATGTGAATGTGTTGTAACCGTCAAACAAAGAATGAACCAAAAATATACATATTAGTTCTCTTTATTTTTCATAACTTAAATATCTAAAAAGTTAAAAAACTTGGAAATCGAGAGATAAGTCATTGCACAAGATTAACACACAATAATAAAATGTATTTTTTCATAAACAAATGGAGGTTACATGTATAGCATGCAGATCACTGACTCCTAGCAATCTAGATCCTAAGAAAGTGGATTTGATTAGCTAAAAATAGTAAACTTAGAAACTCACAGTTACAACAGTCATAGTTGAAACTAACTATTACAACAGTAATAATTAACCTAGAAACTCAAGGTTACAACAACTAAAAACACTGTCTGAAAAGAATGTATGAGTATCTGTGTTGTAACCCTAATGAAATGGTAAAAAAAACATAACTTACTTTTATAAAACACATCTTACTTTTGATATATCTCTGCCATTAAAATGGCTCTATGCTTTACTTTTATTTTTACTAAATCCATGTAATAACGTCAGCAATGAAACATCAGGCCTGAAAATGTTAGGCCAACATGTAGCTGCTTCGATGTACAGATTTTCTCTCTCATGCCATCATGGGCATGGCGAAGATACCTAAAACATAAATTGAACGGATTCTCACCCTAGCAATCTGTTCTCACATGAAAGGTGTTTCCATCAGAAAGTTCTGTTAAGAGTTAATACCAAAAATAAAGTCGTCCCAGCCATCCTCCAGGCTAGCGGTTCTCCAGTGAAGCATCACCAGTTTGTAAATTAATTAAATATCCTATGTTACAGAATTTCTTGAGTGCCTATTTGTAGAATGGCTAGATTCAAGTACATTTTGCAATGTCCTTTTAAACGTCCAATAATATCGATTCTTACAGCATTTGGAATACTTCCTAATTAGACCAGGAATTAGGAATATGTTTACTTCCTAATTTCTATGATCTGTATCATACTATGCCCTAGTGCAGACTAAGCATTACCACCTGCAATGTAACCAATAATTATAGCGAACGCTAAAAAAGTCCGCTGGTTGAAAGAAAATGTCTACATAAGTTATAGTGAAATTATACTAAAAAACTGCTTTGTACTCATCAGACCAATAATTTTCGAAACCGGACACTAATCTACGCCTAAAACATTTCAGTTCTAAACCTTTACTCTCTGGTTAGATCCAAGGTTGAAATAAATCTATACGACTATCTTTCAGCCATCTTTTTAGGGTTGCACATATCCCTCACCCTGGCCGTCGTGGCACGCAATTATGAATTAAATCTGCGAAAGGGATAAAGTTTAGTGGGTAAAGTTTACTGAGCGAAAATTTCGCATATTTTTCGTTGAATCGGGCCTTGAGTTTTTAACAATTTATAAAAAACAATAGTCTTTGTATTTTTTTGGAGGACTACACGAATTTCTACATTTCAAAAGTATTACTCAATGCAGCCTAAAGCTCTTTCAGATACTTGCCAGAAGTACGGAATGTTCACGGTAACTCCACATAAAGATTATGAATGGCATGTCTAACCTAGATAAATAAACACAGTGTGTGATAGTTTCAGATATTTGACTGTAACGCCACAAAAAGATTATGAATGGCTTGTCTAACCTAGATAAATAAACAACACACTGCATAATAGTTTCGTTGGAACCTTCAGGGTTCGATAATCGGGCCGGCCACCCAAATAAAGCAGATTATAGATTTCCTGGCTGAAAAAAATGATGGCAAACCATACCTGAAGGGAAACTTCTGATAGCTCCTCTACTCAAGCAATTTAGCTGTGCCTCCATTTTGTTCAGAAACGTTCTCGCTTCTTTGAATGGCTTACTTAGTTCTAAATGGTACTTGATCAACATCTGGCAGTAGGCCTCCTGAGAGATGCATTTTAATTAATTAGACAGTTCAATAAATAAATAAATAAAATATCTGAATCATGACTCGAGTACAGTCCTAAGCACGGGTTTCAGCAAAAGAGTAGTCTGTTTCAAGCCGGTCTGGCCAACAGTTTTCCTGGAGAGTATTAGCTTTTACTGGTAAGCAAGAACTAAGGTTTTATGGAGTTACAGATTATTTCAGAATGCTCCTACAATCAAGTCAAAACCTTAAACTGTAAGAAAATCACCATGAATTGATCAAGCTCCGGATCCACTCCTATATCCATGGTTGCCAAATGGCGTCCAAGCTGGTTCTCCTGACTAATCTCATCCAGTACTGTGACCACTTCAGGAGGAGCCCCAATCTGAAAATAGAGGCACACATCCAAGATGGTATGAGCAAGAGACTGAAGTAGCTAGTTTTGAGAACCGTTAGTATCGTTTCCATAGTTCGACCAGAAATAAGGAAAGGCCTAAAATCAACATCACATATTACTAYCAATTTACAAAATAAGAAAGGCGCATATGTATGAACAAYGAGCCTCYGCTAAAAAAAYRRCAACATCCTGYCTGTAAACCATAATTTTTWWTTGGYGACGCARATATCCCAGTCCTTTGAYGCAATTATAAATATAGTTAYTGAACCAKATKGTATTYGTTATTTTACCTTCTGGCAATCCCTGTAAGCTGCCAACAGCTGAGGATAGTGAGGATGGCAAGCGATTTTTGTTTTCAGTGTATCAATGGAATCGTTAGGGTTACTGGAACAAGCGCTATCGATATCGACCTCCAAGGAAGTCACCATCCTGCTGGCTTCTTGGTGGTGGTGGTGGTGCTGCTGCTGCTGAGGAGCTCTCACCACCAAGGATGGCTGTGGGCAGCACGACCTTCCTCCTCCACTCGTTTTTCTGTGAAATTCCAACTGATTCGAACACACTTCTGTCTTGACAGAAGACAAGGACGAGTCGGAAATGACGGCCGCCTGTTCATTCATCACCAGCTGTTCTGGTGGGAAATGACCACCGACGAGATGTTTCTGATGATGATGATGACCACCTTGATTAAACATAGTGGCTGCCGCCGCCGAGAGGAGACCTTCAACCTGACCTGCGTGACTATAGGACGAGAAGGCGCTACTGGGTATGGTCATGGTCATAGTACTCATTATGCTTTCATTTCCAGGTTCCTGTTCAGTCATCAAAGCCATCATAGAGCCCACTCCTGTGTCTCCATATTCATTCATGTTCACTCCATAAAAAGTAGCAGCACCTCCAATATTCATATTCATGTCCTCCATTTCAATATAAAACTCTAAATCTCTTAAACAATAGCCTCAGCCTTGGCGCTGCTGCCCATAGTTCATACAATTAAGAAGAAGCGTTGCAAGCCCAGTTCAAATCTAAAATCCACAATTCATCTCAGACCCTCAAGAAATCCAGGCAGCTTCATCTCACGGATCTTTCCCCATGAACCATACCTATAGCTAAAACCACCCATGTTCTACTCTGGAATTTTCAGGCAGGACTTCTACATACATCCAACGAGGAGGCCGAAGCAAAGAAGCCATTTTCCCTCCGCTTTCACTTGCCTTGAGAATTCCAACAGCCAAATCATATCAAATCAAATCAATTCAGCTCTCGCTTTCTGCAGCCGCAACCGCCCAAGATATCCCATCCACCTCAGATACAAGGAAACTCATCCGGCCGAAGGAAAATTATTACATTGAATATTGGATATCTCTTCTCTGCACATCTATCAGCTCAGCTCCAGGAGCAGAACCTGACTGACTCCGCTCCCTATTCTCAAGCTCATTTTTTTCTCTCTTTTTTCCAGCTCTTCTCTGATAACTTTCCCAAATCAATGAAACCAGAAAAACCATCTAGATTTGCCTCCAAAGTACTCCCTCAAGTACAGGATGGACAGTGTGTATTGAAGGAGCTTTTAAGGCCTATAGATCTGCGCCACCTGCCCAACGTACAATGACAACGACGCACCCACACTCCTATTCGATTCCTATTTTTTCACTGTATACGAACCACCGCCTAGCCTTCTTGCTATGAGCTCCGTCACCGGTGCATGTCGTCAAGTGAATAATGCAAAAAGCAAAACCGTATGCCTGAAGCGTCTTCGGTCAACAAAATGTATTTCCACGAGGGGCTCCGTCACGTGCATCTTGCAGAGATGGCAGAGCATTCCATCGTCGCTGCCAGTACTATCAGTCTTCACCGGGGGAGGGAGGGTTCAGGGGGGCCTGCCCTGCCCTACCCTGCCCTTCCGCCCAGACGGAACAGACTAGGGACCTCCTTTTACTTTCTCTACAGAATAACGGCGGTGCGGCTCCTTCGCCAAGCTGGAAATTATGCCCCACAGCCAGACCCCGTTGCTTTAGGAGAATTTACCGCCCGGACCCTATTTGTACGTTTCTTAATTTTTGATTCCGAAATCATTTATCCCGTCCCGATTTCTCTATAACTATCATGGAAACTCATGACTTTCCAGCGTTAATTTTTTCGTCTGTGTCTCTTTGTCTGAATGTCTACCCCGCTGGACTCCAATATTTAGTTAATCGAAGGTTGTTGTGTGATGCTGCTGTCCTTTCTGGGGTTGAGGTATATAAATCATAAGAGAACAAAGAGTACTCTTCCATATTCCGTTTCATCGCTTTCATATTATGTAACTCGAACTTGAAAATGAACAAAATTAATCAACACATTTTTTCACCCAAACCTCTGTTGATTCAAACTCTACTGCCGCGCAAAGTACAGAGATTTTGTCACCTAAACCTTCGTTGATTCAAACTCTACTACCGCGCAAAGTATAGAGACTTTGTTTATAAACAGACAAATCCATCAAAGAGGGAGATTTTTTAGCTTTTCGAGAATGTTTAGACTGGATGAAGATGAAATGTGAAAACAACAATACGCCGTTAACCTTTTGTTCATGTCATGTTTATTCTTTCGCTTTACCGCTTACCACGTGGGAACAATTTGACATTTATTGGGTTGGTAAGCAAAGGATCCTTTCCTGTCACTCCCTACATTCATGGATCTCGCCAAGCACCATTATCCATCCACGTTCTTGGTAACCGGCTGTTACGATTCTTCTGTACTTTTTTCAGCTCCATATTGACCATCTTCAGCAATTTAGAATTTTTATCCACCCATCTACAATTTGTATCTTTACAGCCACACTGTTTACGACTTTTGTGTCATCTTTTCATCTAATTCTTTTTTACCATCCTCCTCGGTCTAGATTTTGAATCCTCATCCCAGCTATTTAGCTAGCAATTCTTTGTCGGCATAGTTTACTACTTTTATGCCCTCTTTTCACTTTGGTATTGACAAAAAAATTTAACCAATCTTCCACTCTCTAGAGTCTATGTCCTATATCATTGTCCTCTTCTTTATAGGTAGAGTTTCAGATTTCTATGTTGTCTTTTACTATCTATTTTTACTATCAATAATAAGTAGAGTTTCAGATTTTTTTGTTGTCTTTTACTATCTATTTTGTATATAGGTAAAAAAAAATTGGAAGTCATTATAATAATATATTTTTTAAGAGTTTAATATGTTACTTGCATGAATTGAATTCACGTGAATAGAAAGATTAACAATCTTCCAATCATTTATTGGAGCTAAACTAGAATGACACTAGTTTTATAAGATATTTATTTAATAATTATGATTATATCTAAATAAACTAGGTGATAGGGTAATCAAGTATATCTAAAAGTCTTAGTCTACATGTTTTACATTTTGGTATTTTTTAGGAGATATTTTCTGTTTAATTTTACTTCAGCTTGTTAGATTTTCAGTAAGCTAAATCCATTTATGCATTTAGAAATGCAATTTAAAAAACAAAAAATTACTATTTCTTCCAAATTTATATAACCTGATTACTACAAAAAATACCAAAACATAGATCATTTAGACAATTCTTATCTTAAAAAAGTAAATAATATTTCTAAATAAACTAAGTGTCATTTTATAATTTTATAATAAAAAATATTTTTATAAATTTAAATTAACTTTATAATAGCTCCTAAGTTATTCCTATGGTGCATTGATTAGGTAAAACACAAACAAATCTTATGATACATTGATTAGGTAAAACACAAAAAAACAAATAGTGAAGCATTGGGTAAGTACAAGGCAAAAAGACAAAAGTGACATTTACCATAATAATGTAAAGCATATTGAAGAACAAGAGTGGGAGAAGTGTTGCATTTACAATAGTTATGCTAATGAGGAGGAGAAGGAAGGTGAAGTGAATTTGGAAAGATGTATATTTTAAATATGACGATATTGAAATTAATGTTTTTTTCTAAGTTTTAGAAATGAATTAGAATTGTAATTATAGAGTAATAAGACATGTATTTATATTATTCATATTATTATTATGTATTTATATTATTCACGTGTAATTGTGTGTGTAATTGTGTATGTATTTATATTATTATTAACAATGTAATTGTAGAGTAATAAGATATGTATTTATATTATTATTAGATATAATTATTTATGTATTTATATTATTATTAATGAAAGTGAGTAGGCATTCTTCTTTATTATTGTGTATTTTGATTAGTATATTTATCTAAATATGGATTGTATGTATATTTTTGTTTTCTATTTAAGTTTATCAATCTTTGATATAATAAAAGATTAAATTTATTGTGTGATTAATTGTATTAGTTTTTTTTTTTTTTTAATAGTTCAAGGTTTCTTCATACCAAACAAAGGATGAAAAACCTAAATAAAAAGAACACTCTTATTATGAGATGTATAATAAATATATTTATAAATACTTTTTTATTTTAAATAATTTTGGAGAATCTAAATAAAAAGAACACTCTTATTTAAGATATTATGAGATGTATAGTAAATATATTTATAAATATTTGTTTATTTTAAATAATTGAAGGTTTCTTCATATCAAACAAAAGATGGAGAACCTAAACAAAAAGAACACTCTTATTTATTTAAAATATTATAAATATATTTATGAATCTTTTTACTTCAAAATATTATGAAATAATATATAATAAATATATTTATAAATCTTGTCCCCGAGGTGTAGGACAGTCGGTGACGGAGTGTGTTGTTAAGCCACTCTATGATGTTAAAGTCACCGGTTCGAAACCTGCGGGGACAAAAAATCCAACCATGTTAAGGGTTGGTGTGGCTCAGGCCGGGTGCGATCCCCGGGTGATTTTGACGGCTTAGATGCGGTTTCTCAAACCACAGGTTAATCCCGATGCCAATAGGTTCGGCCAAATTAACAAACAAAAAAATATATATATATATTTATAAATCTTTTTACTTTAAAATGTTTTTTATTATAATTATATATTTTTCATTATTAGAAAGTTTATTTAATTTCAAAGCAATTGTTACATGTTTCATATTTGAATTGTAATAAAATGTTGTATTTCACAATTTTATTATTTAACAATATTAATGAAAATATACTAATAGAGAATAAATTATAAAAATATATTATAATATATTTTTCATTATTAGAGAGTTTATTTAGTTTCAAAGCAATTGTTACATGTCTCATATTTGAATTGTAATAAGATATTGTATTTCACAATTTTATTATTTAACAATATTAATGAAGATATACCAATAGAGAA
>ML791669.1:307090-346864 GCA_009831015.1 Picea engelmannii
ATCAACATAAATGAATCATAAATCTCAAACATGGAGAATAATGATGCAACCCAGTTATCCTTTAAAATATTCACAATTCAAGGTTGTCGGTGTCTTGTGTACATGTCACTTCTCTTAATAGCGTTACCCACATACAAACAAATAGACAACCATAGAAATCTCCCAAACCTTGAGGTGGGAACACACCCAAATAAATCCTAGAGAAAACAAGAGATTTCAAAAATAAATTAAATTGTAGATGATAAAGCACCATGATCACTTCATGCCCTAGAGCACGCAAAGGTTGTACTACTTTTAATATTTTTGTGTATCAATATAGATTCTATCAAACAACATCTACACGACGAATAATGATCTCTCATTTTTATAATGATGGATGCACATCTCTTGAAAATATCATTTTTTTACGGGGAACTGTGTTTATACTTTTGGAAGGCTAATAATTTTTTGGCTGTGATTCTTACACGTGTGAAGTCTCGAAAGGAAGAACAGGTTCAAGTGCAATTATTGCTACTTATATTTTATTGCAACCCTTGTCATATACATAATTTGAAGTACACTGTGATCCAATATGGTAAATACACAAAGAGTTAAATATCATTTTTTTCATCTTTTCTTATTTATTTAAAGAAGATCAAAATATCAATGTGTTTTAATCATTGTTCTTTCCTTTCATAACAAACTGTTAGTCAAATTAAGAATAAAAAATATTTTTTCATTATTCTTCTATCTTCTCCACTAAGGTGGTTGGTTTTAATTAATTTTTTTATTCAATTATATATATATATTTTCTTTTCTAATAAAGTAGTTGGTTTTAATTATTTTTTATTTTTCATTTTAATAAAAAATAAGTTGAAAGATAATAAAATTTATATTATTATATTTATGAGAAATTATGATGTGAGAAAGAATAAAAAATAAAATAAAATTAAAATATTACAAGGAGGTGATCAATTCTTATTTAGAAAAATAAAAGTATTTCTTTGTTTTGACTAACGTTAAAAAGAAAATTAACATTGTTAAGATATAAACAAATTCTCACGAGCTCCATAGTGAAACAAGGCGCCAAACAATTCCTAAAACATCGTGGGTCGAAAGAATTTGTCATCTTTAGACAGTAAGAGGGTTGAAGATGAAAATCATTTTCTCTTAAAATGTCTTGTGTACATCCTATTAGATCACAATTTCAAAATATTTATTACAATATTGATCTTCCTAACCTTTTAACTCATCGAAACTATGGTAATTTAGGAGTGCTTCTCTTAAAGCTTTTCAACCATAGAAATAAATTTATAAAGCAAACCAATTAGTGCCTTACCTTTCTTAAGGTATGATAGACCAAATTTGGTCTTAGTGGACGTTAAACATTATCATCGTCGCCATTATCAATTTAGTGGTAGTTAGTGGTTAATTGGCAATGCCGACAATCATTGTTGACTATTATCCATAAATGTGAGTAGACGCATTATCATTATTCAAGGAAAACCACACCACCTGAAGTGACCCACTAGTGGTTTGTAAGGGGGCATACTTTCACTCTTGCAAGATGTTTTTGGGTCTTGGGTCATTACCCTGTTTCCTTACATTAGAGGAAAATGAACTGTAAGCGAATCAGAAACAATTTTAGGTCTTAATCCAAAACTAAAAGGTGGTTTCAGCCTAAATAGTATTTGCAAGAAAACTAGTATCCCTTATGGTTTCGTTGAGGCTACCTACAATAGTGTCATATGCATTCTAATAACATTTATCATTAATCCTCAATGAGACTTTGACCATTGAGATAAGGCTAGAAGGGTAGATGCCCCTTGGGATAGAGGCCCACTTAGGTCTTGGGACATCTCAGTCCTTGTTAAGTCATAATTTATTGGTATCTAACTCGCGAGTTGTTGATATACTCTTAGGTCATATTGTCAGCTAGTTGATTTGATCTCGAGCCTAGCCCAAGTCACTCTAATGAGTTACCAATTCCCACGGCTAAAAAAAGCAGTTAATTTATCCAATACATAAAAACAAATACTATCCTTGATTGCAATTCAACTTTTTTTCCCTAAAAAATGAACCTTAATCAAGTTGAGGTGATTTGACGAGATGGTTGGGAGGTGGGTCTTGCACTCTCCCCACCCAGGTTCAAATTCCCGATGAGACCTTGGCTCGTTGTGATAAGGTTAGAAGAATAGGTGCCCCCTTGAGTGGGACCCCTCTCATAGGTATCTCTTCGGATGTCTCGCTCCTTGCTAAGACATAAGATTCTTGCTAGACATTGGCTTGTGGGTCGTTGGCACTAACCTAGGATTTATATTGACAACCAACTGAATTTAAACATGGACATTGCCCAAATAATCTCGACCAATTATCAATTTCATTAATTTAAAAAAAAAACTTAATTACCTTATGTAAACCAATATTTTTTTGTTATATTTTTATAAATTGTTGTATCATATAAATGTTTTCTCTATCTAAGTCCATGATGAAAGATCAAAGCTTACATATTTATGTATGAACACGTGCATCTTGAGAAAATGAGGGCTTGTAAGAATATATTTTTGTTGTATTTTCATAAATAGTTGTATCATATAAATGTTTTCTCTATCTAACTGGTGAAAGTTCAAAGCTTGCATATTTATGTATGAACACGTGCATCAGAGAATAAGGGCTTCTAAGAATATAGTTTTGACCCATTCAAAAAATAGATATGTGGAATTCAAAAGTGCCTCTTTGTGGTTTTTAAATCTGTAAAGTTGGGAAATGAAAGGGAAAGTGCAAGTAGAAAACACAAGGAAAGAAAGGTGGTTGTAGAATGTCAAGTTTTAACACATTATGGGATTTTCGTGATTTTTATTTTTTTTAATTGTGGAAAGTAACATCCACATAAAGACAAGGTCAAAGAAGAAGGAAAGCTGGACATTATAATCTTTATTTATTTTTTAATATATGTACTTTAATGTGGAGGAGGGAAAAAGAGATCAGACATAAAGATGAGTTCAGGTGTAAAGAGGTATGTAAAGGCTAATATGCCTTGAATTAAAATATTATATATTTCTATTTTGGTGAGGACGAGGGAAACAAACATTCAACATAAAGAGGACTCACGTGTAAAGAGGTTTGAGAAGCCTAATATGCCTTTCAATTAATATATTTATATTTCTAACCCCCTTATTGGTCGTGTTTGTTAAGCGATATTTTATTCTCCTATTTTGACTTCGAGTAAGGAAAAGCTATATCATTATGGTATTCAACTATGCTCATATTTTAAATTAATATAATTAAGAACATGATATATATAATTTATTTGTTTTAAAAATTAATATAATTATATATTATTTTTATTTATTCGTTATATTATTTGGTTTAAAAATTTATTTATTTATATATATGATATATGATATTTGATATTGACAACAACCTTTGTCAAATCACTTTATATTATAATAATGGAATATAAAAAATAATGATGATTATGGAGAATTTTCATCGAATCAGGTAGGATTAAAAAACTTTCAAAGCGAATAATACCTTTAATATCATCCCTCATTAAAAAATATTTTATTAATAACGAAAATAATAGCGGGGATATTTTCAAGAGCAAATTCGTTTGTTAGTGTATATTTTATATACAGAACGTTGATGCACTAACTTAACTTTCACTTTCTAAATGGCTCTCTTGAATATTTTATGTCTATACAAAAATTTCCATCTTGAATTTTTTATATTTAGAAAAGGAAATTTATTATTAAAAAAAGTTAGTGTGTTTTATTTGATGATATTGTGGGTGCGAATAAATGGTGAAATTATGTATTTTCAAAAATGAGATTTATGTTAAAACTTTATAAAAAGCATGATGTATGGAAAATGTCACTTCCGGATGAGATGGACATTGTAATAGAATTATAGATGTGATGGACATAAATGAAATTGTTGGGAGACATAAATGAAAGTTTGGTAACATTATAATTAGATAATTAGATGTTAATTGAATTTTGTAGAATTAGAGTTTAAATTTAAAATATAATTATAAAATATAAAAAAAATATAAAAAAAAATTAGGAGGATTATTTTATGCTAAGTTTTTAAATTGAAAATAATAACTATAAAATTTCTAAAATAATTTTGAAATTAGAAGGATTAAAAATAAGATTATTAAAAGTTTAAAGTAGATCATCTAAGTCCTCACAAATCAATTTGTTGTTGGAGAAATTTATCATCCGAGAAAATATCACCAACTCACTTGAAACTAGCAATAAAGGTTAAGGGACAAATCTATAAATGTTCAATTGCCATGAGTTAACCCCAAATGGATTTAGAATTAGAGGAGAGATTTGCAATGACGAGGCTGACGAGGCCAAAATAAAGTTCAACGGGGAAGAGACACTTAATGAAGGACCATATAGAAACATGTTTATTTAGGGAAATGACAAGAGCCATACCATCAATGGAGCCAACTAAAGATATCGAAGAGATACCATCACAACCTTTGTCCTCACCAAAAGACAAGAAACAAACATAAACACATGCAAGCCATAATTAATAACAAACTTGGTGGAACATAGCATCGAGGAGTAAGCATGGGATGCACTAGTAAAAATACCTCCCAATTGTCTTTTTATAACAAGAGTGAAAGAGGGAGCCATGGAAGAAACAAAGAGGGAAGAACCAAAAGACAATAATAATGAACATAGAAAATAAACATCATGGTGAATGCCAAAACATTGAAGGAAAAACAAGAAGGTGTTAACATCACACCTTGCAAGAAATATAGTGCCCACTCTTTAGATGTAGGTCGTATCTAATTCATAGTTAGCTCTATTAGAATTCATAGGTGTATTGTAGAAGTAGTAAAATATATTCAAGAATATTCGATGGTGTTAAGAAACATTGTGATATCATAAGTGCACAATATACAATAACATAACACAAATTCCAAATCCCCTCTTTAACACATCTTCTTGGAGGACCAAGAGTTGGTGTTATCTCAACATTTCTTAGAATTCACAGGTATATTGCAAAAGTAGTAAAACAGACCCAAGAAAAGTTGTCAATGTTACGAAACATCGATAACATAAATTTTTGGCATATATAGATCGATCAAAGTGATCATTTATTTATACTTGAGCATGTAACTAGTATCGCTTAAAATAAGGTTGATTCATTCAACTTTCATTATGCATGATGTCCCCAATGGAGTTAAGTAATCCACATTTCCTAGTTTATTTGTGACCAGTCACTTATAGTCAACGTGGGGGAACCACTTTAGTCAATATTATCTATGTAGTTGACACCCCTTAGTCAATTAGTCAATTACTAGTCAATCCACCAATTGATGCCAAAACACACCAAATGATGTCCAATAATTGGATTCAACCACATATTCCAATGCCCCCCCTTCAACACAACTTCGTATAGGATTAAGAGGTAGCATTATCATATAACCCTCCTTTCATGAAAACCTCTTATAGTTCGAGCTTAGAATGATGTTTAATATCAAACATATCAACAATTTGATCTTTTTTCTTGCAACAAGTAAGAGCCACCACATTCTATTATACCAATTTCCTAAGGTAGTGTGCACAAAGCTCAACATGCTTCATATTGTTGTGTGCAATGAGATTCTGAGACACTTTTATTGCACTTTTATTTTCATAATACAATGTACTCTATCCCTTGTGAGGAAACCTAGGCTCTCCCATTAATTTGTGAATCTGAACTACCTCAGTTCCAACATTTATTGTTCCTCTATATTCAACTTCAATGATCAACAAGGAAATAACTTGTTTCTTTTTGCATGACCAAACAATTGGACCTGATTAGAGATGAAGCACATATCCATAATTCATCTTCTAGTCTTCCCCGTTAGCATCCCAATTAAATTATGTATATTCGACCAACTAATTTGAATGTTCACTGGAAAAAATTAGTGTTGAGTAGATAAGTACCTTTGATATACCAAACAACCATGTTTGTTAGATGGTTCTCCTTTGAATCTTGAATGAACATGTAGACCAAACTAACATCAAATTCAATATTGGGTCTAGTACAAGTCAAATAAATAAGATTGCCAACAAGTTGCCTATATGCAGTAACATCAACTTTTGGAGAATTACATTCCTTAGTCAGCTGAAATTCATATTGAAGCAGAGTAAAACAAGGTTGGTTTACAGTCTTTCATTTTAAATATCTTCAAGAGATCCAAACCATACTTTGGTTGGGAAATGAAGGTACCATCATCCAACTCCATAACTTGGATGCCAAGAAAAAAATCCAACAAACCTAAGTCAATAATTTCAAATGTGCATTTTAATTTCTCCTTTAAACCAAAAATTGAATCACCACTATTCCTAGTGATAGTTAAATCATTCACATAAAGTACAATTAATAGAGTTGCATCATTCACATGAAACACATAAATATTGTGATATGATTCACAATGCTTGAAGCCAAGTCGAAGAAAGAAGTTATCAATCTTCTCATACCATGCATAAGATGTTTGCTTCAAGCCATACAAAGATTTATTTAATCTGCACACAATACCTTTGTCTTGCATAAAACCAAGTGGTTGCTCTATATAAATATCTACAATAATATCCCCATGTGGAAAAACACTCTTCACATCCATCTGATGCACCTCCCAACATAAATTAGGTTCAACAGTAAGAACAATTGGGACAAAATTCATCTTAACTACAAGAGCAAAGGTCTCCATGTAGTTGACATCTTCCTATTGAGAAAAATATTTTTCTACCAAATGAGCCTTATGTCTCTGAACAAGATCTTTTTACATAAATATGGTCTTATACACCAATAAGTTCACTTTTTCACATTTGTGTCTTGTAGAGAGGGAACCAATTCCCAAGTCTTATTCTTCAACAAGGAACTATAAATTCTTTAGTCACAATTTTTTCTCATTCAGGCCTACCATGTGCATATACATAATAATGAGGATCACATGTCTCTATAAGATTCTCCATGAGTGCAACATTAAGTTATTATTTATGTCCAAGAGTGTTACTTGAATCAATCGCATTACCCACATCACTTCCAACAACTCCAATGGTCTCTATTACCCACTCGAGATAATGAATTTCCCCAATGGACTGTGTCCCTACAACATATTCATCATGAACAAACCCATCCATGCTATTAGTCGATTCAATAGTGGAAATCCAACTAAAATTTAGGTTAATCAATTCAAAAATTTCATGTGTTGGTTCATAGTGTGGGCTAGTCAATTCAAAGATTTTAAAGATTTCAACCAAATTTCAACTTGAAACTCTAGCTAGCCAAGCAACACCTAAAGTATGATCATCAACTATAACATTCCATTAATAGAATATTTCTTTCTTAAATGGATCATATTAACGGTATGATTTTTTTCTTTAGAGTTGTTATCCATAATGAAAGACTGGTTTTTGGGATGTAAATTCTTCACTTCCCATATGAAATATGAGCCAAAAATTTACCTCTAAAGGTTCTAAAATGTCCAACTAACAATTTTATTCCACTCCATTTCTCAAGAGGAGTGAGATCTCACACTACTCTGGTAGGAACCCTCTTAAGAATATAGTTTGAGAAGACAACAACATATGCCCAAAAATTGGTTAGTATTCCCTTTTCCTTATGCAAACATTTACCCATTTTAATCAATGTTCTTGTTGTTACTAGAGATTTCTCTTGGTTGCAAAAGAGAAATGCCTAGCACATTTTCATAAGAAATAATGATTGATAATGAGGGTTGGTTTGGAGTCTAAGGATTTTTTATCAAGGATTCAATGAGCCTTTCAATAACTAAGAATCATAAACAAGGAGGCACGATCTCATCTACTAAATCATTTTAATTCATAAGCATGGATGGCAGATCAAGATGAACAAAATTGAATTGAAAGCTAGGTACCTAATTCTGATAAATCTAGCTTTCTATTCAGTAGAAGAATATACACAAAAAATCATTTAGATTTCCCATCAATTTTAGAAAATAAAGCAATAATGTTCAAACATGCGTCTTGTTTTTCTTATAGAAAAACAGAGGAAAAATTGTGCCTAAATACCTGCTTTTAATTTTCTACAACAGAGGTTGTACTGAAATTCATCAATTACAACCTAAATGAATCAATTAGAAGAAGGTGAATCAATGGAAACATGAGAAACAAATCATAGAGAAAACATAATTCAAAAGACAAAATCTCATAATCTCTTTATTTCTGAGAAATCTTTTATTAAAAATACTTTGATTAACTAAAATCTCCAAAAATCCCCCTCGGGATGCTAACCCCTTTTACATTTCTCATGATGAAATTTTATAGAAAATTTTCATAGCAAGTAACTGTTACCAAACTCTTTTTTACAAAAAGCTAACCATAATTTAAAATAAAAATGATTTTAAATTAGTTGCAAGAGATGTCAAGTTTCTTGATCGATTCTTCGCCTACAAATCTGGAACTAACCCTTGATAAAATGCCACATAGTACATTGTCCTGGAAGTTTGGGATCGATGCTCCAAATGCTCTGTCACCAGTGTTTTACCTGCTTTATTTAGTGTTGCACTGCCTTCTGGAAATCTTGGATTCTAATTTATTTTGACCAAAACTTTTGCTTGCAATATGAGACTAATTGACTTAATATTTTACAGCCTAAAAATCTTAGATTTTGACTAATTTTGTGCCTCTGAATCTGTGATAAAACCTTTGAAAATTATCAAGTTCAAGGATTCTACAACTATCGAGCAACATGTGTAATAATGCTTTGTCATTTCGAATGTGAAATGCTTCTTCCATGCTCTCCTGTGATTAATAGAAGCTCAAAAATCCATCAACAAATTACAACTACAGACCATATTATAGACCATATTACAACATGATTATAACACCAATGAATCCCATTTCCTCTAGTATGTTGTTGCCATGGTAGGTGCCTATGGAGTATCTTTGATTTTTGGGGAATACCCTTTCCATTCTCTAAGGATATCAACCTTAAAAACCTTCTAGAAGTCCAAGATTTACAAAATAGTGGAAGAATTCTGGTATCAAAATATTTGGTAGCACTTCTGGAAAGTCCTGCATTGTAGGTGCCACCGAAAGTTCCAACATTCTGTAGCAGTATTTATGTAGTTTACATATGAGTTTAAAATATATTTGAATAATGCCTTCCATAGAATCCCGTAGCTGCTAGAAAATCCTTTTCGCATGATCATCACAGAGGCAGATCTCGTAGTGCAAGCATGAATATATTCCAAAACAAATGCAAGACAAAGACTTACTATCAAACTGCTAGAAAAAAGCTTGGTACTCGAATTGATTATCTTCACATAACCACTGATCACATGAAATGCATCGAAGCATTCTCCCATCATAATCTTAAAGAGATCACTCACAAGTTAATAGACACGTACAACAATAAGTTGTGAGACAATGTTTTAAATAACATATGAATGCTTTGCATGAATCATATATGTTGAGGGTATTAAAATTACTAAAGGTGATGTTGTCGAGTCAAACAAGTCGATCTCATTCTTGGCCTCTTTGAACAATTGGAACTTCAATTTGATGTGAATTTGTTGGCAAAAACAATTTGCAATCCTCTATTTGACCTCACATTGCTTCCTTGGCAACTAACACTTGTGCATTCGGGCACTACCATAACTCTCCTTGACGCACATTTCAATTGACATATGGAACATATCTCCTATACTATGTTCCTGACAATTGGCTTTTAAACTTAACATTTGGACATATGCTCCTCCTTCTGCTACGATGAGTATACTAAAACATACCATAAATGACACTTTGAAGGATGTTTGATACAAAAAGAGATGGTAACTTAAGCTATAGTGACCCTGCTCGAAATTCCCTTTGCACCCAAAGTCCTACTGTTGGGTATGTGTTATATTCTTTGCACGAGTAGTAGGTTATGCGTTGCGTTGGGCACGCAGGGGGGTTTTTTGTGTTGCCTCGATTTTCGTGTCCATTGTTTGGTAGTTTTTCCGCACATGGTTTTTGCCGATGGTTTTCTGTTTCAGGTTAAGGAATTAGGGTTGTTGACTAATCCTAGTCATTGGGTTAGGGTTTTGGATGTCGCTGGCTACTATATGTATATTGTATTGTAAACAATGTATCATTATGAATGAATATAGAATATGTTGGTTTTCCCGATTTGGGTTTCCAGGGGAAAAATCTCTGTGTAATGTTTGTATTTGCCATTGTATCTTTTATGTTCTTTTACTGAATTTTTGTTTGCAGTAAATATTGTACAAGGTTAAAATCTACATTTGGTATCAGAGCTTTGTTGGCTTTAGGGGGACGCCTTTGTGGTCAAGGTTTTGGCTCAGGATTGTGATAAGCCTTGTTACCGTGGGGGATCTGTGGTATTGATTTTTCAGGTGAAAATAAATGACAAGCAATTCGAAGATGGAGATCGAGAAGTTTAATGGGAAAAGTTTTGAGCTGTGGAAGCTCAAGATGGAAGATCTGTTGGTGGACAGAGATCAGAAGATCATGGTAGATCCAGGTACTGCACCTACAGGAACTTCAACAGATGTCTGGAAAAAATTGGATCGGAAGGCAATGAGCACAATCCGGCTGTGTCTCTCAGATCTAGTATTATTGAATGTGTCAGAGGAAGCTACAACTAAGGATAAATGAGATAAGTTGGGGAAGTTGTATCAGTCTAAGTCCCTAGTAAATAAACTATTCCTGGGAAAGAAGTTGTATAACATGAGGATGAGAGATAGAGACTCGGTTGGAGAGAATTTGAACGCCTTCAATACTGTGGTAAGTCAGTTAGTATCTGTTGAGATTAAAATTTCAGATGAAGATAAATGTATCAGTTTATTGTGTTCTTTACTAGACTCGCGGGATAGTCTGGTTGTGGCCATAAGTAGTAATACAACTCCCTTGAAGTTTGATGAAGTGGCCTCATCCTTGTTGTCGGAGGAGATGAGATGGGAGAATATGGAAGGACATAGCACATACGCATTGTTTGCAAGACAACGTTCCCAGGAAAGAAATAGATCTAAGTTCTCAAGTGGGAGATCTAAGTCTAAGGGTAGATCTAAATCTCCCAGAAAGTTTGTAAAGGTATGTTGGAGATGTGGAAAAGAAGGGCACTACAAGAAGCAGTGTAGATCCAAAGTTGAGAAAAAGAAGGGATCTGGAGAATCTCCCTCTACAGAAGAAGGAGGGGATGTGTACTTGGGTTCTTCAAGCACACATGCAGATCATGAGGAATGGTTGGTTGAATCAGGTGCATCCTTTCATATGACTCCCCACAGGGAGTGGTTCTGTGAATATGAAAGGTATGATGGAGGTAATGTTTTCATAGGTGATGACTCGACAACCAGAATCATAGGTCGAGGAAAGTCAAGTTGAGGCTCATAGATGGAAGGATTAGAACAGTGCCTGGTGTTCTGCACATCCCAGGTTTGGCTAGAAATTTGATTTCTGTAAGAAAAATGGATGATGCAAGGGTAAAAACAATATTTGAAAAGGAAACCTACAGGATGGTTCGAGGAGAAATTGTGTTGTTGAAGGGAGTTCGGTTTGGAACTCTATATAAGCTGCAAGGAAGCAGTATTAGTGATGGGTGTAATAGTTCCATTGTTCATGATATTGGAGTTGAAGGAAAAAGAACTCCTATAGTCTCTGGAGAAAAGGTTATGCTGTGGCATCAAAGAATGGGGCATATCGGAGAGAAGGGTCTTCGACTACTACACGGTAAAGGTATGTCTAACTGCTCTCTGATTTTTGATTTCTGTGTGTTAGCGTCAGAAGTCACTCATGGATTGCTTGCAGGAGCAGAGCCTGACACCCATCAGTTTAATGTCACGATTATGTTGTTGTTGTTGTTCTGAGTATATGAAGGTGTTTTCGCCATTTTTGTATCTATCGATGGTAGAGCTAAGCTCCTGACTGTAAAGTTTCAGCAAACATTCTGGTTCTCTGGGTTGTGTATCCGTGTTTGAGATTTCTTGTTTTATGACAAATAGTTCTCCTTTTTCCATCTATGTTTTCATCTCATATCAGAGATTTCATGATCGAATGCTTCACGTGAATTAGCACAGTTATGTTATGATAAATGATTTGTTGTTGCATTACTGTTTTCTCTGGTTTCCTGCATTTGGGTGTAAGAGGATCTTGCATCTTGATGCCTTCTCTCACAGTCTGTTAGGAACTGGTTGTTCACGACATTCCTTTGCACTCCTCTCAAATAAGTCTTCCTCCTACTCACCCTTACTACAATTCGTTGTTTGAAGTTTATCTAAGACCTCACTCGCCCATGCATGCCTGGCCTAGTTTCTGAGTTGAGACGATATTGTTCCGAGTTTGCTTCCATTCGATCACCCCTTATAAACAAATCGTGAAATTAAACTGATGGGTGTCAGGCTCTGCTCCTGCAAGCAATCCAGGAGTGACTTCTGACGCTAACATTTCTGGCGTCGTTGTCGGGGACAAAGTTGAATATTTTCCCCAGGATTGAACGACAAAGATCAACTGATTCTGAAGGTGCATCAGATATCAGAACTTGAAGATTGCTACTGTGCACCTGGTGACTCCATTGTGACGACTCCGCTGGGGAGAACCTGCTCTATCAATTGTGGCTTCGAGAGGCAGACACACGAGGTCTAATCCACACTTTCCTTTAGATACACCAGAAGCTGACTCAGAAGCGGTGCGCAGAAAGGGAAAGAGCTCTGCAAAAGAAGCTTCCATCGCCGAAACAGGTAATACGCCATCCCCTTCTGTGAGAACTCCTTTTTCTTATTCTCAGCTTCCTAGTCGTCCTTCCTCTGAGGTTTCCCGTTTTTTGAATTTCGGGAGTGTTCCTGCTGAGTTTTTTCCTTCTGGTCTGGTATCAGAAAGAGAGATCCTTGTCACTCCCCCCTCCCTGGAAGTTGTGCCTCAACACAGACCTCAAGCCTCTGAGGGTTTCACCACCCCTCCTCTTGTTGTTACTGTTGCTGGAGGAAAAGAGCTTTCTGCGCCTCCGAGTATAACAACCTGTTCTCCGAGTTCACCGCATTCCCCCCTCCACTCTGTGAGCTCGATTCCTGTCTCTCCATTTCAAATTTCGCCACCCTCTAGTCCTCCTACACCCGTTGTTCCTATGGCTGGTGCTAATCCCCCTCTGAATAGAATGGACGCCATAGTTGCTGCTAGATATGCTCCCTTAATCCTACCCCATCCTATGAATCCCCTCCCTGCTGGGGACTATTTGAAATACATGCCCAAGTTCACTGGGGAAGGAGACATAACTGCTGAAGAGCACCTAACTTCTTTTTACAGTTATGCAGACAACTTGAATATTGAGAATGAAGGTGTCTGGATGAGAGTCTTTGTCCAGAGCCTAGATGGAGAGGTAAGGAAATGGTTCAGAGGATTGGCCCCTGGATCTATTGCTGGCATTGAAGCCTTGGATAACGTTTTCCTGAGGCAGTGGGGAGACAGAAAAGATTTCATGTATTACATGACAGAGTTTGGGTCTCTGTGGAAAATGGAAGGAGAGTCTGTCTCAGACTTCTCCAAAAGATTTAATAAGATGTACAATAAGATCCCTGCAGAGATAAATCCCTCAGAAGCCTCTGCCCAAATTTCATATGCTGGTGCATTTGATCCTGATTTCTGCCTGCTATTGAGAGAAAGAAGAGCTACCTCCTTAGCTCAAATGCAAGACGCTGTCGTAGAAGTGAAATCCAACATATTGGCAGCTGACAGACTGAGGAACAAAGCTGACGCAGACAAAAGAAAGGGATTATCTGAAGCCTCAACTTCTGGCCCATCGTTGCCCCACCCTCAAGTGAACGAACTCACCGAGATGATGAAGTTGTTGACCGAAGAAATGAAGAGATTGAAGGTGGAAAAGAATCAAATGTATAAGGGCCCTCAGAACACCGAAAATAAAGAAGTTTTCAGGAGGTCAAATAATATTGCTCCCCCAACTATGCACAGAGAAAGGGGAAGAGATAGAAAAGACCAGAGAATTTAGGCTCCTTTTCAGAACCATTTGGTTGCCCATGAGGAGGAAAGAGAAACAAATGAGCTTGATTCTGAAATCCACTGCTTAGAAGACACTCCTCCTTTTCCTCATCTCACTCAGATAGCTTATGAAGAGTCTCTCATGGATAGTCAGCTAAATGAATTGAGCAAGGGAGACAAAGCTAGCGGCGGTCGAGGCAGGTACAACCTGAGGTCCGAAAAAAGGGCAGCAACACCTGATGTTCCTGAGCAATCCACTAGAACAGAGAAACCTACTAATGAAGCAGCAGACGCTCACAGAGGTAAGAAGGCTCAACCCCTCTCTCCCATTGTCCATAATCATGTTCCTGAAATAAGAGAAATCCCAAGGCCTATATCTTCTTTCAATTTCGAACATGAGATTCAAAAGATCAGAATTCCTATGCCACTCACTGAGTTAATTAAACATGGGGAATTCAAAAAATGCCTCTCTGAGCTGTTGAAATCTGAAGCCTCATATCCTCTCACAGACTCCATAAACCTCCAAGATGAAAGGCTTGCAGTTGTCCTAGGTCCCATGGTAGAAGATAGAGATGATTCATCCCCTCCCTTCTACACATCCCTGAACATACATGATAAAGTATTGCATAATTGCCTTATGGATTTAGGGGCCTCTCACAACCTCATGCCCAAAACTGTCATGGAAGAGTTGGGACTAGAAGTCACCCGAGCCTATCACGACCTTTATTATTTTGACTCCCGGAGGGTGCAATGTTTGGGGGTCATCAAGGACCTGGTAGTTTCTTTGTTTCAGCTGCCCATGAAAAGTATGGTCATGGATATTGTGGTAGCTGATGTCCCCCCTAAGTTTGGTATGTTGCTATCAAGATCTTGGATAAAGAGATTGGGGGGAACCTTGCAGATGGACCTCACATATGCCACTATTCTAGTGTTTGGAGGGGAGCATAGAAGACTATACAGGGAAGCCCAACTGGCCTACATAATCAGTGATGAAGCCAACCCTACCAATCACCCCATCTACACTTTGGACACCGATTTGGGCTCCAGTTTACTGCAACTCACCCACACCCCTGAGGGTCCTTTACAGATCAGAAAGCAACCCATTCTTAATCAGGAGACACCCCCTCCAACCACCTCTGTTTGGAAGATGTTCTTTGATGGAGCTTCCTCCAGTATAGGTGCAGGTGCCGGAGTGGTATTCATATCACCCTATCAAGAGACCATATCTCTGTCATACAAGCTGGAATTCAAAATCACCAACAACGTCGCAGAGTATGAAGCCCTGATTCTGGGATTAAGAGCTGCAAAAGAAATGGGAATAAAGGAGATGGCTGTGTTTGGAGATGCAGAATTGATCATCCAGCAGGTAAAAAACATTTATCAGGCTAAGCATCCTCGGCTCAAGAATTACAGAAATGAGGTATGGGACCTAGTTGATAATTTCTTCCTGGCTTTTAATATTTCTTACATTCCAAGGGAGGAAAATGCTTCAGCCGACTTTTTAGTTGTCACAGCTAGCTTGCTCGAAGTTCCTTCACTGCCTGTGGTCAGATCCGATGTTGAAATAAAATATAGGCCCTCTATACCAGACAATGTCAAACACTGGAAGGTGTTTGAAGATGATCAGGAAATCGAGAAATTTCTCCAGTCCATTGATGACTTTTCTACATTGCACATAGACGAGGATCCTGACATGGAAGGTGACCATCACCCTGGGGAGTTTGTAAATAAAATTGATGATCACCAGATTATTCAACTACCGAGCAATTACATTCCGAGAGGAATAATCCCATTAGAAAGACTGTTCGATGGAAATGATGTGGCAGTGAAGGGTAAAGTTTCAGGTGATGATGATGATACAGCCGAGTGCAACATAGGCACACCAGAGGAGCCCAAGTTTGTCAAGTTGTCAAGGAGTTTGACCGAGGAGCAGAGAGCCGAATATACTAAGTTGCTGAAGGAGTTTGCTGATGTGTTTGCATGGACCTATGAAGACCTCAAGACGTATGACACATCAGTCATTGAGCACAAGATCCCACTGAAAGAGGAGGCAAAGCCATTTAAGCAGAAGTTGAGACAGATAAATCCCATGTTGCTACCTGTTATGGAGAAAGAGGTAAAGAAGCTGCTGGATGCCCAGATCATTGTCCCCTTGAGATATTCTGAGTGGGTAGCCAATTTGGTCCCGGTGAGAAAGAAAAGTGGGGAAATCAGACTCTGCGTTGATTTCAGGAACCTGAATAGAAGCTCCAGGAAGGAAAATTACCCCCTGCCCAACATGGAACACATACTGCAGAGGGTAACCGGTGCATCTAGAATATCCATGATTGATGGTTTCTCTGGATACAATCAGATATCAGTCATGCCTGAGGACAGAGAAAAAACGACCTTCACCACTCCTTGGTGCACATTCATGTATGCCAAAATGCCTTTCGGACTGATGAATGCAGGAGCAACATTTCAGCGAGCCATGGACATAGCCTTCATTGGGGAGAAGGACCAGTTTGTGGTGATATATCTGGATGACATCACAGTCTTCTCCAAGACTGATAACGAGCACCGCTGCCACTTGAAAAGAGTCTTCCTGAAGTGTCGAAGGTTTGGCCTATCCCTAAACCCCAAGAAGTCGTTATTTTCCATGAAGGAGGGGAAGTTGTTAGGTCACATAGTGTCAGCAGATGGAGTGAGAATTGATCCTAGCAGGGTGGAAGCGATTCAGACCCTGTCACTTCCCAGGTCTAAGAAGGAAGTTCAGACATTTTTGGGGAAGGTTAACTTTCTGAGGAGATTCGTCTCAAACTTTGTCGAGCTGGTGAAACACATCACAGCCATGCTCAGGAAGGGCAATGAAGTGAAATGGACTGCTGAACCCAGGGAATATTTTGCCCAAATAAAGAGAGTGTTGACTGAGGCACCTGTGCTAATCAGTCCTGATTATTCTAAAGATTTCCTAATTTTCTCATTTGCTTCTGGTGACTCGGTAGCAGCAGTCTTGTTGCAGAAAAATGATCAAGGGCGAGAGCAACCTATTGCTTTCTACATCAAGGCGTTGAGAGATGCTGAACTCCGGTATGAGATCATGGAGAAGCAGGCCTATGCATTGGTGAAAGCTCTCAAAGCTTTCAGGATCTATGTCTTGCACTCAAAGATCACTGCATATGTCCCTTCAACCTCTGTGAAGGACATTCTTATACAACCTGACATAGACGGGAGAAGGGGTAAATGGATCGCCAAGATCCTGGAATTTGACCTGGAGATTAAGCCCACCAAGTTAATAAAGGGGCAAGGTTTGGCCAAGCTGCTGGCTGAATCTAATTGCAAGGCTTTGGGGATTAACTTCATCAATGAGAAAGCTGAGTCATCCAACAAGAATTCCCAGGCCATCATACCACTAGCAGCATGTCCCTGGTACAAGGATATCTTGTATTTTCTGCAAGAATTAAAGCCCCCTGATGGATTGGGAAAAAGTAGGGCCAGAGCTTTGAAGCTCAAAGCGATCAGATAGTGTCTCGTTGACCAAGCCTTGTATTGGAAAGACCCTTTGGGGATATTACTAAGGTGTCTAGACTCGCAGCAAGCCCAGAGGGTGATGTTCGATTTCCATAGAAGTCTCTGCGGAGGTCATCATTTTTAGAAGACTACAGCCCACAAAATCCTCTGGGCTGGGTATTACTGGCCTTCTTTGTTCCCTGATGTCTGCAGAGAAGTTAGAGCTTGCATCAAATGCCAAAAGTTCTCAGGTAAGCAGCAACTCAAATCTCTGCCATTAAATCCTGTAGTAGTTTCGGCACCCTTTCAGCAGTGGGGATTGGATTTCATTGGAGAGATTCATCCTCCCTCAAGTGGCCAGCACAGGTGGATCCTCACTGCGACTGATTATTTCACCAAGTGGATAGAGGCTGTCCCCACCAGGAGCACTTCTCACAAAGTAATCATCATCCTCTTGGAAGACATCATAGCCAAATTTGGCTGCCCAAGCAGGATAGTCACTGACAATGCCGCCCCCTTCAGGTCTGAGCCTCTGGTCCATTTTTGTGAACAATTTGGAATTTCATTGGTTCACTCTACTCCATACTATCCTCAAGGAAATGGATTGGCAGAGTCCTCCAATAAAAGCCTAATCAAGCTTATCAAAAAGCTACTGGAGGACAATAAGAGGGCCTGGGACTCAGAGCTCAAATTTGCTCTTTGGGCTGATCGGGTAACAACAAAGAAATCCCTGGGTATCTCACCTTTCCAACTTGTTTACAGAATAGAGGTTGTTTTCCCCACTCAACTCACCTTATCTGTGGCGAATTTCCTTCAAGACTTTGAAGGAGAACCTAACCATGTGGTCAGAAGGATTCATCAGATGGTGGAAGTGCAGCAGGTCAGAGAACATGTCATGGACAGGGCTTATAGTCATCAGCAGAAGATCAAGCAGGCTTTTGACAGAAAGAGCAGAAAGAAAGAATTCGAGCAGGGTGACCTGGTACTCAAATGGGACGCACCCAGGCAGGACAGGGGCAAGCACAGTAAATTTGATGCCCTCTGGTTGGGGCCTTTCAAGATCTCTGAAGTATGTTCAAACAACACTTACAGGTTGCAGGATCTGGAAGACAAAGAAGTTTTTAGTGGCCCAGTAAATGGGCGTTTCTTGAAAAAATGCTTTTTGTGAGCCGCAGTCGACTCTTTTGTTTTTTGTAAATATTGTTTTTTGTTTTGTTTTCAGTTTAATAAATGACTCCATAGCCCAACAGGAAGGCACTGAATCTGCAAAGCATTCTTAGAGCATCACAGGGACGACTCTATCCCCCATGGAGCCAAATGTTAGCGATATTTATTGTAAGGGGGTTAGAATGCAAAGACTGGGTTAAAAACCCACTTGTCCTAAGTTCGGGATGCAAATGCGTCCATGTTTAAACGAGAATCGGATCTGGATGGCAGGCATCCGCGCGCCCGGATCAACGGCGCAGATGGGATTCCGGAGCCCTCCCGCCTTTCTACCTTTAAGCGGAGGGGGGGGGTCCGGAATCTGGGGCACACCTCTTCAACGGTCAAGATCAAAGCGCCGAGATCAATGGCGTGCGAGGTGATTCCGGACCCCCCCTCGTCTTTCTACCTTTAAGCGGAGGGGGGGGGTCCGGAATCGAAGGAGCATCTCTCCGACGACTGCAGTTCGAGCGCCTGGATCAACGACGCACAAGCAACCTGGGCATCCTCTGTCATTCTACGATTAACCAACGTGGGCCCCTGTCCTGTCATGTCATCTTTTGTGCCACCTATTCTCTTCCCGACCGAGCGATGAGGCTCGCGCCCTTTGCCCTTTCCTCATCCTCCAACATCTGTCACTCCCCCCTCTCCTAGTCCGTATGATCCTTTTCCCATCCCACCATCCACCCATCGTCTGCCACATGTCTCGCCTCTCTCCACGTCAGTCTCCCACCGCAAGTGCACCCATTATGTCTTGAATCCTGCTCCTTCCACTTATCGTCTTCCGCCACATGTCTTCCCCTTCCACCTCTCTTACACCTCATCACTTTTCACTTTCCCCTCGCGGTTATGGCCCCATCACTCCGTTGATGTGCCTCATCTTTCGCGCTGGCCTCCACGTCTATGCACCATATCGCTCAGCTAATCCAGGTGGCAGCGCAAGAGGGTCTTCCACGTCGCAGAAGTACTGAGTTGGCCAGGTCATCATCAATCCCCATGAAGCAGTTATTGAGGTAGTTGGTGGTGGTTAGACATCGCCTCCGCCATAATGGGAAAGTCTGGCACCGAATTAAAGCACGTCGACTCGTCCTCGGATCTGTCAGAAAGTCTGATTGCGTCCGCCGGAGTTGCACGATCATTCAGATACTGCAGATGTTGACTGTCAGAAGCCATGCAGACATAAAGCTTTCAATGCAATGTCTCGATTCTGCTGCTTTTGTTGTTCTGAGTATATGAAGGGGTTTTCGCCATTTTTGTATCTATCGATGGTAGAGCTAAGCTCCTGACTGTAAAGTTTCAACAAACATTCTGGTTCTCTGGGTTGTGTATCCGTGTTTGAGATTTCTTGTTTTATGACAAATAGTTCTCCTTTTTCCATCTATGTTTTCATCTCATATCAGAGAGTTCATGATCGAATGCTTTGCGTGAATTAACATAGTTATGTTATGATAAATGATTTGTTGTTGCATTACTGTTTTCTCTGGTTTCCTGCATTTGGGTGTAAGAGGATCTTGCATCTTGATGCCTTCTCTCACAGTCTGTTAGGAAATGGTTGTTCATGACAGTCCTTTGCACTCCTCTCAAATACGTCTTCCTCCTACTCACCCTTACTACAACTCATTGTTTGAAGTTTATCTAAGACCTCACTCGCCCATGCATGCCTGGCCTAGTTTATGAGTTGAGATGATATTTTTCCGAGTTTGCTTCCATTCGATCACCCCTTATAAACAAATCGTGACATTAAACTGATGGGTGTCAGGCTCTGCTCCTGCAAGCAATCCAGGAGTGACTTATGACGCTAACACTGTGAACATTGTGTATATGGGAAGCAGATCGGGTAAGATTCCCTTCTGGTGCAACGAGGGCAGAAGGAGTTTTATAGCTAGTTCACAGTGATTTTTTTGGACCTGTGTCGGTCCCATCATTAGGAAAATCTCTGTACTATGTCTCATTTATAGATGACTTCTAGAGGAATACTTGGATATATTTCCTCAGGAAGAAATATGAAGTCTTTGATAGGTTTAAAACATTTAAGGCTCTTGTTGAGAATCAAATAGAGAAAAGAATTAAGGTGTTGAGGACAAATAATGGCGGAGAGTTCTGCAGGAATGAATTTGAAGAATTTTGTAAGAAGTGTGGTATAGCAAGGCAGAAGACTAATCCATATACACCTTATCAGAATGGAGTTGCAAAAAGGATGAATAGGATGTTGATGGAAAAAGCAAGGTGCATGCTCAGTGGTGTCGGGTTAAAACAAGAATTTTGGGCAGAGGCAGTGGGTATTGCATGTTACCTGATCAACAGATCACCCTCATCAGCATTGGATGACAAGACTCCACAAGAGGTATGGAATGGTAAGAAACCTTCTCTCGCACATCTCAAGGTATTTGGTTGTGATGCATATGTTCATGTTCCAAAGGAAAACATGAGTAAGCTAGATAAGAAGGCTGAAAAGTGTATCTTTATTGGATATAAAGATGGTCTCAAAGGTTATAAACTTTGGAACCTAGAAACTAAGAAGGTAGTGTATAGCTGAGATGTGGTATTTAGAGAAATGAAGGATGTTGTTAAACAAGAAGTCCTGCCAAGTAAGGAAGAACCAGAGAAAATAGGGTTTTGTTTAAAGGATGATGAATCAGACTCTACAAAAGAACAAGAATCAGAAGAAGATGATCCTCATACTCCAGTATTGAGGAGGTTGGTTCGAGAAAGAAGGCTACCGAAAAGGTATACTCCATCTGATTTCCATTCAAATTTTGCTTTGTTTATTACTGATGATGATCCTAGAACTGTCAGGGAGGCAGTGGATTCAGAAGATGGAAATCTCTAGAAAAAGGCCATGGACGAAGAAATGGAAGCCTTGGATAAGAATGAGGCTTGGGATCTAGTGGAGTTTCCGACCGGAAGAAAGCCCATTGGCAGAAAATGAGTATTTAAAAAGAAGTTGAATGCAGAAGGAAAAGTGGAGAAATACAAAGCTTGGTTAGTAGCAAAGGGTTATTCCCAGGTTGAGGGAATTGATTTTGGTGAGATTTTTTCTCCTGTTGCCAAGTTAACCTCTATAATATTTATGTTATATGTTGTTGCTGCATTTGATTTTGAAGTAGAACAAATGGATGTGAAGACATCATTCTTACATGGGGATCTGGAAGAAGAAATCTATATGAAGCAACCAGAAGGATTTGTTGTGAATGGAAAGAAGGAACTGGTATGCAAGCTGAAAAAGTCCCTGTATGGTTTAAAACAATCACCAAGGATGTGGTATCAAAAAATTGATACTTATATGTTGGGACTTGGCTTCACAAGAAGAAAAGAGGATCATTATGTTTATTTTAAATCAATTGGTGAGCATTTGAGTTATTTGGTCTTGTATGTGGATGACATGTTGTTGATAGGAAACAACAAGGAGATTATCCAGGATGTGAAAACTCAGTTGTCCTCTAAATTTGACATGAAGGATCTCGGTTCTTCAAATTTCATTTTTGGCATGGAAATTAAAAGAGATAGAAAAAAGAGGAAACTCTAGTTAAGTCAGAGAAAATATGTCGAGACAATATTGCAGAGGTTTAATATGCAAGAATGTAAACCGGTCAAGGTTCCTATTCTTGTTGGTGTAAAGTTATATGCGGATCAGTGTCCCAGAACACAGGAAGAGGAGGAGGACATGTCTCATGTTCCATATGCGAGTGCAGTTGGCAGTTTGATGTATGCAATGGTTTGTACTAGACCGAACATTTCACATGCAATGGGATTTTTGAGCAGGTATATGTCAAAACCAGGGAAGGAGCATTGAACAACATTAAAAAGGGTTTTCAGGTATTTGTGTGGCACCGCTAGCTATGGATTGTGCTACCACGGAAGATCGAGATTGGACAAAGTGGTGGATATACATGGATTTGTGGATGCAAACTAGGCTGGAGTTCTGGATCGTAGGAGATCTACAAGTGTGTATGTATTTAACCTGTTTGGAGGAGCAAAAGACAGGTTGTAGTGGCACTTTCAACTACAGAAGTTGAATACATGGCAACCACTCATGCAAGTAAGGAAGCAATATGGTTACAAATATTGTGTTCAGGTATTGGGTTGGCACATCAAGATGTAAGGATAGATTGTGACAGTCAGAGTGAAATTTTTCTAGTGAAGAACCCAACTTATCATTCAAAGACAAAGCATATTGATATTCAATATCACTTTGTGAGAGACATGGTTGAAGAAAAGAAAGTATTGCTGATGAAGGTGGACACTTTGAAGAATTTGCAGATTGATTAACAAAATATGTGAGCATTGAGAAGTTCTCTTGGTGTAGAGGATCCATGGGTATTGTTTCCCTGTATTATTGACTATGTAACCTTGTAACCCCCTGTATGCAAAGAAAAAAACAAGTAGGAGAATGTTGGGTATGTGTTATATTCTTTGCACGGGTAGTAGTGTCTGCGTTGCACCGGGTGCGCAAGGGGATTTGAGTGGGGGTACAGGGGGCAGAATCCCCCCGCGCGGGGGTTCAAGGGCAGTGCCCCCGAGATTTTTTTTTTGACTCGGGAAACATGTCGCATTTTGCCTCTCTTTTTTTTGTTGCCTCGATTTGCATGTCCATTGTTGGGCAGTTTTTCGACACATGGTTTTTGTTGATGGTTTTCTATTTTTGGTTAAGGAATTAGGGTTGTTGACTAATCCAAATCATTGGGTTAGTGTTTTGGATGCCACTGGCTCCTATATGTATATTGTATTGTAAACAATGTATCACTATGAATGAATATAGAATATGTTGGTTTTCCCGGTTTGGGTTTCCAGGGGAAAAATCTTTGTGTAATGTGTGTATTTTCCATTGTATATTTTTTGTTCTTTTACTGAAAATTTGTTTGTAGTAAATATTGTACAAGGTTAAAATCTACACATACTTCCATTTTAGGGTAGTCTTGTTTTCATATGCCTTAATTGTAGTTGTTTGTATTGGTGAATGCAACTCTAAGGGCATATGGAACATATATTGCTATAATTGGATTTAAAGATGAACACTTGCCACATCTCTTTTTTACCCCATATTTTGTGATTTTATCAAGATGAAAATAAACTTGACACCTGCGCATTCTCTATTTGATACTTGGGAACTCCTTTTGGTATCTATGCACTTTGACACCTGGTGTTAGTGTTGTTAAATCTTAACACTAGATTATGAACTGGCGTTTCACTTGGTGTTTTGACATTTCAACTTTCCCCCTTTGATGCTTTTAACATTTGAAATGCATTTGACATGTGGGTATAATGAAGCTTACTCCCAACACATAAGCTTGTTGAACGTTAATTGACAACAATTAATAGTGCTTGATATACACTCGTGAGCTCTCCTGGTGGCATTATTATGATTCAAATGCTAATATTTCTCCATCGAATCTTGGAATCCAAACTTCTCCTTTATGGCAATTGACGATGGTTTCAATTTGATACTCATAACATTTGGCAGTTAAATAATCTTCAGGTCACCCATTTGACACTTGTGAATTCCGTGCTTTGGAACATTGAGCATTTGAAAGTCGAGCATTCTCCAATGATAAGGCATTGTGTATCCTTTTAATGTAGTAAAGATTATCCCATATGGACAAAATGAAATAGTTTTCAAGTCTACATATATGTTGGTGATTTGATATCATGCCGACGCGTTGAGCACTTAGTATACTCTTCCATTTGGCTTCCCTTGGCGCTCCATGTGTATGTGCGTTGACTTTAACATTGGAGTGTTGTCTCCTTAATTCTTATGATGATTGCTTGGCTCTTGTTCTCGGGCACTTGGACTTGTAGAATACTTGGAGATTGGGTATATGCCCAATATTTTTATATAAAAATAATATTAAACCTGTTTATTAGCCCAAGAGATAATATTTCAAACAAGATTTCAAATTTTTACAAAAACTCATAAAACTTTGTAGATCCTATCACCTTTATATACCAAGAAAAACAACTGTCCTTTTTGGCTAGGTTGATGATTCACAGCATAAACATATTGCAAAAACCAATGGAGCAAAATTGACATGATGGATAATAGGCTAATGAAATTGGCGAAAGGTAAAAAATTTGATGATGTCAATTTTTTGTCCTAACAGTTCTATTCTTTCTCCCAACAACACCATTTTGCTAAGGACTGTAAGGTACTAATCTCTGGCATGAGATTCCATTTTGAGAGAGGTACCCTTTGTAAATGTGTTGAACCTGCACATAATAGATCTAGCTAGCAAATGACATACACAATTTGCAGAGAAAATATGAGAAAAGAGAAGCAGGAGAGAAAGAATGGAAGAATTCTCGTTAACCAAATGAATGAATGATAATTTACACATGATATGCTTTGTATAACTCAACTAATGTGCACTGTAGGAGAAGCCAATGCACCATAGTGGTGGTCTATAGTGATATAGATACACACCAATAGTTACAGGAGTAAACTTCTACCTAGTCTAGTCTCTCAAGCAGTTACGGTAGTGAACTGCCACCTAGTCTAGTCTCTCGGACAGTTACGGGAGTGAACTGCCACCTAGTCTGAGTATATTAGTCTCTTAGTCTTCAGTTAACTGACTAAAACAAAGTGAAGTGAGGAGGGAATTAGGGAATCATGAGTAATGCGCTAGTCTGGTGATGATACCAAGGACAATGCGCATTAGCTGGTGATGATCCCAATGCTTCATGGTGATAATCCCAATGTGGCATCTAGAGTCCACTCAACTGATCAAACTGAAGTGTGAACTGAAGAGAATATTCTCCCTAAACTATAGGAGACTGGATAATGACTAATAAACATAGGGAAAACCTTAGGAAAAATAAATCCTTGGTGTGTGTGAAGTATCTCCAACAACCCCCTTGAACATCGCTATGGTGAAAATAAAGAATGGGTCCTGACAACGAAGCCATGTTAGGTACCCAAATACAAAAGGTACACTAAACTAAATGAGGAAAGAGGGAAAACCTCATGGAAACCCACCCCCCTCCCTCAAAGTACAATGTATGTAAAAATAAGAACTGACAATTTCTAGGCAACTGTGTCCTTCACTCCAAGACGACTACGCAGAGAATGGAACTTCTGCTCAGTGAAGATATCGGTGAAGATGTTTGCAGTCTGTTCTGATGAAGGACAGAACTATAGGTCGATGATCCCCTCTTGTATTAAGTCCCATATATAGTGAATGTGGATCTCGATGTGTTTCGTCTGCTACCTCTGAACTAGATCTCTGCAGAACTTCAGAGTGTTATGGTTGTCAGACCAGATGACGATCGGTTGGTGAAACTGAATGCCCAACTCAGTGAGAAAATTTTGTAGCCACATAGCTTGAATGGTTATGTTAACTACCGCTCTGTACTCTTCCTCGGCTAAAGATAGAGCAATATCAACCTTCTTCTTGCTCGACCAACAGATAGGCCCGGAACCAAGACTAAGTGAGTAACAAGATGTGGACTTGCGATCAATGCTATCGCCAACCTAGTCAGAATAAGTGAACCCGATGAGATCCAATGTAGAGTCTTATTCATAGTGAATCCCAAAGGTGATGGTGCCATGTACGTATCGAAGGATACACTTTGCAGCCTTCCAATGTAGCTGTAACATACCCAACCACCCACAGGTCGGGTACACTACCTGCAAGCCCACCCTTGGAATTCTTTCTCATGCTGACATTATTTACTATTAAGGATGGATAAGATAAAATATTTAATGACATGCACAACAATATCCAGCAAGCATGCAAGCATGCAAGATCTAAAGATTATGTTAAATGATAATTAAATATACACAGCGGAAATACATTCATATACATGTAAATGACAATTAAAATACACAACAGAATACATTCATACACAGATAGTAATATTGTGACATAGAGCACTTATCTTTATGAAAGATGACATCGAATAGATGCAGACCAAGGATGTTCCACCCAACCATAGACACCACTGCTCTAAATCCCAACAACAGTGTCACCCTCAAGCCAGGGCTATGAATCCACAAGGACGGTTCCAGAGTGTAATTGGGTTCCCAAACCAGTCAGCTTCAAGATCTAACAGGTTTCCCGACACCCACAACAATCCAAGTACCCAGATCTCTTCTACCTAGCCTGTGCCACCTGAGAGAATGGACCTCCACCCTTCTCTGCCATGCAGTCCCTCAGGCAGTCCTTCTCCTTCCTGTCAAGGCTTCCAGCACAGCTGGTCCAGAATCTCAATGTTAGAACTCTCAAGACTCACAGTTGTGAGAAAAACAGGGCACAGGCCAATGCATTTCAGACATGCAGGCCCCAGGTCATGACTGGATCACACTAGCGACCACTACAACCAACTATCCCGTGGCTAAGTTCTTCAACAACTCCGTTTCCTTTACCAAGCTAAGACACAGGTGATGATGGATCAATGGATGAGTCAGGGGGGTTCATGGGAGTGCGTGAGGGAATAATGAGTGACAGAACGGGAAAACAATGAACAAGTCATTAGTCCAACCCCCCCATCAGACCAGAGGTGGGTTTAAGTAACCTTGTGGGGAAAACAAGAACCTCCTGGCCTTCCCCAAGAAGTTCACGTAATCGATCCCCTCCCTTAAACAAAAAGGGTAATAAGAAAAAATAGGAATAAACACTTAGTCCCTCAAGCTCCCTCTCTTATGGAATCATAGCCCCTTATAACTCTAGTCCTTGTCCGTCTAGCAACCAACAATGTATTTATTATTATTAATGATCAAAACATTACATTTCTTGGGCATACTGGCCCTTCAATAATTGTTTGGGCACTTTGGCCTCTCAACATTGTAACAATACATTATTTAAAATGGGGGTTCAAAAACTTGGGGGTGTTACATCCCCTCCCCCTTATTTTGTCACAGTCCTCAGTGCATATACAAAATAGAGATCAAAATCTCAAATTTATTCAAAAAAGATGCGGGTACTTTGCCCGCATGGCATCTTCATGCTCCCAGGTAGCATTTTCAGGACTGTAGTGGGTCCACTGAACTTTTACCAGTTCTATAACTCGATTCCGGAGCATTTTGAATTTTATGTCCAACACCCACATTGGCTGAACCTGAAAGTCTCCCTCCCTCTCTACCTGAATCAGATGCCAATCAATAACATGGTTAGGATCATGTACATATTTCTTTACTAAAGATACATGAAATACATTATGCACATTCATGGAAGCAGGCAATGCAAGCATGTATGCAATCAACCCTATTATGTCCAATATTTCGAATGGACCATAGAATTTGGCTTCCATCTTTGTACAACTACCCAATTTCAAAGAGATTTTCTTGGGCTTCACTTTCAAAAGTACATGCTCCCCTACTTTAAATTCTCTAACTGTCATGTTCTTGTTTGCATAAACTTTATGTCTATCCTAAGCTGCCTTTAAATTCTACTTAATATTGACCACCTGGTCTTCCATGTCCTTGAGCAACTCCGGCCCAAGTACCACTCTATCTGTTGGGTTGTCCCATCTCACTGGAGTATTGCATTTCCTACCATAGAAGGCTTCAAATGGGCTCATTTTCAATGAAGCTTGATACCCATTGTTATATGCAAACTCAACCAATTGTAAGTAATCTTCTCACTTAGATGGCTTATCCATCACATACATTCTCAGCATGTCTTCAATTATTCGATTGACCCTCTCTGTTTTCCCATCTTTCTGGGGATGATATGATGTGCTAAAGTTTAGATTTGTGCCAAATCCTTTAAACAATCCCCTCCAGAAATTGGAGGTAAACTTCATATCTCCGTCTGAGACAATTGTCCTAGGTATCCCATGCAACCTAGCAATTTCCTTCATGAAAATTTCTGCAATATTAGTTGTTGTATGCGTTGTCTTCACAGGAACAAAATGAGCAGCCTTTGTTAATTTGTCAACCACCACCATGATTGAATCGTGTTTCTTATTCGTTCTGGGTAATCCTGTGATGAAATCCATGGTGATCACTTTCCATTTCTTCTTTGGAATTGGAAATGGTTTCAGCAAACCCGCTGGGTGCCTATGCTCAACCTTCACCTTCTAACATTCCATACATCGAGTGATGTAATCAAGAACAACCTTCTTCATCCCCGGCCAAAAGAACTGGCTTCTTACTGTTGTAATTGTTTTCTGGTAACCAAGATGTCCAACATAAGGAACATCATCCATTTCCTTCAGTACCAAATTCCTCAGTTCTCCAGAACTAGGAACATAGATTCTATTTTTATGCATGAGGAATCCATCTTCCTTTATCTCGTACTCCTTTATTTTATGTTGTACATCTCCTTGCTGTAAGTTTTCCTTTACCTGTAGGTAATGTTGATCTATAACAAGACCATCTAAAATTCTACTCTTCAAGTCTGACTAATGCATACTGACAGTAGTAGCATGCATGAGATGCACTCTCCTACTAAGTGCATCGACAACTTTATTCTCCTTTCCCTTGATATGCTTGATATTGAATTCATATTCACTTAAAAATTCCAGCCATCTTGTTTGCTTGGCATTCAAGGTCGGTTGTTCGAAAAGATACTTCAGACCAATGTGGTATGTTCTTAATTCAAATTTATTCCCCATGAGATAATTCCTCCACATCCTTAAGGCGTGAACAATGGCAACAAGTTCCAAGTCGTGCGTGGCATAGTTCCTCTCATGTTCCTTAATCTTTCTGGACTCATATCCAATGACATGTCCATTATGCGTGAGGACTCCCCCAAGTCCTTCCTTACAAGTGTTTGTACATACCACAAAACTTTCATTTGGGTCGACAATCTTTAACACAGACACACTAGTAAGTAATTCCTTCAACAGATTAAAATTCCTTTCACACTTGAGTGTCCATTCAAATTTAGTTCCCTTCTTTTTCAAAGAGGTGATGGGGTGAATAATCTTAGAGAACCCTATTATGAACCTTCTATAGTAGCTGGCTAATCCCATAAAAGATTTGACGTCTGACACATTTCTGGGTGTTGGCCATCCTCTAATGCCTTCAATCTTCTCTGGATCTACTGCTATGCCCTCCTCTAAAATAATGTGTCCCAAGTAATGGATCTGCTTTTGATAAAAAAACACTTACTCAACTTGGCGTACAACTGATGTTCTCTCAGTACTTGCAATACCAATCACAAGTGATGTTCATGCTCCTCTTCAGACTTAGAATAGATAAGTATGTCATCCAGGAATACTATGAAAAACTTGTCCAATAATTTCTGAATATGCTATTCATTAAGCACATGAAGACAACTGGTGCATTGGTCAGTCCAAAAGGCACCACTACAAATTCATAATGCCCATACCTGGTCCTAAAGGTTGTCTTATGAATGTCTTCTTCCTTGATTCTTACCTGATGGTATCCCACCCTTAGGTCAATCTTTGAAAATATCTTTGCTCCTCTTAGCTGATCAAAGAGGTCATCAATTTGGGGTAGCGGATACTTGTTCTTTATAGTGTACTTGTTCAGTTGTTGGAAGTCAATACACAACCTCAAGGTTCCATCCTTCTTTTTAACAAAAAGTACTAGTGCTCTCCAAGGTGAAACACTTGGACGGATGTACCCTTTAATCAACAATTCCTCCAACTACATTTGAATTCTTTTAGCTCTGGGGTGCTCATTCTTTAAGGTGTTTTTGACACTGGGGAAACTCCTAGCACTAAATCAATTAAGAAATCTATCTCCCTTCTCAGTGGAAATCCGGGTATTTCTTGAAATACATCTTCAAATTCCTGTAGAACCGAGAAATCTTCAAGTCTTGCCACCTTTGTATCATCTGGATCCTCCACATGGGCTGCATACAATTGACATCCTTTTCTAAAACACCTTTTCAGCTGTAAGGCCAAAATCTCCCTTATAGAGATGGGTCTTGGAACTCCTTTCACAGTGCTCTGTTTTCCATTTCCATCAAGACATGTAAATGTCTTGTTATGACAATCTAGGACAACATGATGCTTGTCCAACCAATCCATCCCAATAAGAATATCATAAGACCCCAATGGTATGATGTTTAGATCAGTACTAGTATTCACGCCATTAAGACTTATGGAACAATTCCTGACCATATCATGGATTCTTCTTTTGGTTCCAGTGGCCAACTGAACCAAACTTGTTTTTCCAAGTTTACTTTTCTCCAAATGTAATCTATCCACTATCTTAGGGTCAATGTAACAATGGATTGCTCCCGAATCAATCAAAATAGAAACAAGATGATTTATGATCTTACCTTCCACCTCAATCATATTGGACTGGTACTCTGCTTGTCGATCATTTAAAGCTGCATAGATTCTCCCCATATCTCCGACTGTTGTAGCCTCTTGGATGTTGTGCACAATATTCACTCTGTCCTTTATGTGTGGGCAATCCTTGTACATGTGATCTTCCTTGCATCCCCAACATTGGATTGGTGGTCTTTGCCTTTTTCCCAAGGAGACTTCCTTCTTGAAATCCTCCTTAGCATATTGATCTTGATGATTTCCATTAGGCTCATTCCTATTGAAGGGAGGTTTGAATCCTTTCCTCCTTTGATCGGACTTCACATTCTTCTTTTCCTTCCAATATTTCTGTAGGGATTCTCTTCCCTGGCCTTGCTCATACAAGTATTTATCCTTCCTGATGGCCTCAATCAAGGTCTTGGGTTCATCATACTTGATATTTTCCTTATAGAAGGCTGGAAATCCACTTAGAAATTTCTATATTTTCACTTTCTCATCACCAATGAACCTGACATACTTTAACAATCCCAAGAACTTCTTCTCATATTCTTCCATAGTCATTCTTCCCAACCTGAGTTCAAAGAACTCCTGCATTTTCTTGTCATAGAAATGCTCTGCGAGGTACTCCTTCTGGAAGTACTTCTTGAACTATTTCCAAGTGATCCTACTTTCATTAACATGTTCCACTTACTTCAGTTGGTCCCACCACATTGCAACTTTCCCGTGTAAATGGTAGGTGGCAATCCTGGCTTCCAGGTTTGATGAATAGTTATGCAATTGAAAGTATCTCCGGAACCCAAGAAACCATGCTTTAGAATCATCTTCCCTTTCTCTTTCACCATCGAAGGAAGGTGGCTTGAGCTTCCTCAACTCTCCTTGCAAACTATCTATCTCTTGTTTCCTTCTTTGGTGTCTGACAGGAGACACTTATGGGCTTCTTACGGGATCATTCAATTCATAAAAATTCCTTCCCGAGTAAGGAGGTGAGTGGCATCCATAAGCTCTACTAGCACTTCTGGAATAACTAGCTCTTCCCTGAGCATCTCCTCTTTCCTGAAACCTACCTTCTTCCTCTTGTCTTGAGTTCAATTCCTTCTTCGTTTGCCTCTGCAACTGATTTAAACTCTGCAACACTCGAGAATTTATTTGACTTTGCTCTGTCATCAGTCTCTCCTTGTCTTCTTTGTAGCTCTACACTTCCATCTTCAATCTTCTTACCATTTCTATCAACGTTTCCTATTCTCCTTTTTCCTTGCGTCTGTTGGACTCTGTCTTTGCATTACCGATTTTGGTATTCTAGCCTTCGACCTCCTTTTCATGGCTGGAGGCTCCCTCGCCTTCTCCCATTTCCTCAATACGCATCCTGAGTTGATGCACTTAAGCCTCTTAATTCTGAAAAATGTGCAAGCGACCATTTTGTTAGAATTATGCGTATGATAGACAAAATTTCCAAATCATGCTACAAGTCTCTTTCTTGTTTATGGATATCATATCCCCATTCTCTAAAAATAATAGTGTCATGTTATCCCTGGCTGACATAGAGTTCACCCTGCGTAGGCGCTTCCTTCAAACCACCTCCCAGGTGACCACGACTAGAAACCGCGGCTAAATCCTCCCTTAGCACTTTTTTGTCTTGGAAACAACCAATTCAACCCTTAACCTTCCTTCCCTAGCTCTCAACCTGCATATGACCAAGGCCATGACCTTGTACTTAACTGAAAAAGTGCTTGTCTAGAGCTTCGAGACTTAAGATATTTTAGCCAGGATCAGATCAACGATCATCGTCCTCTTTCGCGATTAGCAATTGAGATCTTCTTTGGGACTCTGCGCTTCGGGAGTCTCAACTTTTCTTTCTTGCCTCCTCCCGGTACACCTTTACCCGAGGTTCCTGATTTTCCGACAGGTGTCCTCCCACAGATCGACGATTGTGAATAGTTTCGGCGTTTCGGGCTTCAAAAGTTTCAAACTTCCCTCCTGCACTTTCTCTTGGAGTGCTTTTACCCGCAATCGACGATCCCTCGACGCGTGCCCTCTGGAATCGACGGTCGATATATACTCCGAACTTCAGGCCTTTGGGAGTTTTTGACCCAACCAACCTATCACCTCCTTCCCTTATGGAGTGCCCGGTCTTTCGAACTGCATGCTTTGTCGCCATGTGGAAAAATGTTGGAAGCAGACACGTGGCCCAATGAGGCGGGTGACATGTGTCACGTTCTAATCGACTTTTCAATGTTCCAAATGCCCAAAACTTACTGACATGTGGCACGCATCCCATGTGTCCATGTCATCCCCAGTGACGTCATCGTGCCTTATCACTTTGGCTCTTCGGGCTTCGGGAGTTTTCAAACTAGAACACTTCCAATTCTCCCGAACTCTGAATTCCCGAACTAGCTAATCTGTCGCCACGTGTACTCCTGGATTGAACGACCAGGTTTCACTTCGGGTCTTCACCCAGAGTCCACGGATCTGCTCCACATGTCCTCCTCAATCTGATGGCTATGATTTCTTCGGGGATCCGGACTTCAAAGATCTCAAACTTCAACCTTTTTCCTTGAAAATATTTTTATTCGAAGTTCGCAATCTTCTGATGTGTGTCCCTTGCGGATTGACGACCATGATTCCTTCGGGACTCCGGACTCCGAAAATCTCAAATTTCAAACTTATTTGTCCCCACTGGCTTTTATCTGAAGTCATGGATCTGGTGACACGTGGCTCTCGACACATAAATGGATGATATCTTCTCGGATGATCGGACGGTCGAGGTTTTCTTCGGCTCTCCGGCTCTCCGGGCTTCAGGAGTCTCAAACCTCAACTGAAAATCTCTCGAAAAGATTCCTCCAGAGTTACTAATCTACTGACATGTAACCTTTGGGCGATCGATGGTCAGGATCTAATTCAGACGATCCAACGGTCGATGTTTACTTCGGGTCTCCGGGTCTCCACTCTTCGGGAGTCTCAAATCTCAACTTCTCCTCGGTCGCTCTTTCCCAGAGTGATTTTACCCTAAGCACGCGATTGGTTGACGCGTGTCCTCCTATGGATCGACGGTCCCCAGCTACTTCGGCTATTTGAAGTTTCGATTTTCGAGCCCTACCTGTCACATCGTTGCATGCATTTCAATTTGCGGGGGCATGCATCAATGGTTTGGAGTAACCCACTTTTCACCCTGCAATTCTCATGATGCTGACACGTAACCTCCCAGGGAAACTGTGGTTTGGATTTCAGGACCACCTTGGGAAATTATCTCCCGTGCAACTCGGTTCCCCGCAATGATTGCTGGCCGTTGATCTCTCTCTCCAATGGGATTCGACGGTCGCGACTTTAACCTTGCTTCCTTTTCATCGGATGACCCTTGTTTACCTATCCTCTGATCCAACGATCCCAGATCTCCCCGATCCTACCGTGGCGATCGTTCCCAAATTAAAAAGGAATGATCACGATCCTTCGAACCCTCACAGAGGTTCTATGACGTTCTGTCTCCTGCGTAGTATCTGCAACGCCATTCCTCCTGAGATTTTCAACTTCACGGTCAGAGTTCGATCTCAACCATGAGATTCTGACCAATGGACCTGACCCATACCGGCCTGGTGTTTCAAACAGAAGCTTTGATACCAATCTGTAAAATACCTAGCCACCCACAGGCCGGGTACGCTACCTGCAAGCCTGCCCTTGGACTTATTTCTCATGTTGACCTTATTTATTTATTAAGGATGCATATGATAATAGATTTAGCGACATGCACAACAATATCCAACAAGCATGCAAGATCTAAATATTATGTTAAACGATAATTAAATATACACAACGAAAATACATTCATATAAATGTAAATGACAATTAAACTACACAGCAGAAAACATTCATACACATATAGTAATATCATGATAGAGAGCACTTATCTTTATGAAAGACGACATCGACTGGCTGCAAACCAAGGATGTTCCACCCAACCGTAGACATTGTTGCTCTAAATCCCAACAGCAGTGTCACCCCCGAGCCAAGGCTATGAATCCACAAGGATGGTTCTAGAGTGTAATTGGGTTCCCAAACCAGTCAACTCTCAAGCTCTCACAGGTTTCCCGACACCCACAACAATCCAAGTACCCAACTCTCTTCTACCTAGCTTGTGCCACCCGAGAGAATGGAACTCCACCCTTCTCTGCCACGCAGTCCCTCAGGCAGTCCTTCTCCTTCCTGTAAGGGCTTCCAGCACAGCTGTTCCAGAATCTCAATGCTAGAACTCTCAAGACTCGTAGTTGTGAGAAAAACAGGGCACTGACCAATGCATTTCAGACATACAAGCCCCAGGTCATGGTTGGATCACACTAGCGACCGCTATAGCCAACTATCCTGTGGCTAAGTTCTTTAGCAGCTCTGTTTCCTTTGCCAAGCCAAGACGCATGTGTTGATGGATCAATGGATGATTAAGGGGGGCTGCATGGGAGTGCGTGAGGGAATAATGAGTGAGGGAATGGGAAAACAATGAACAAGTCATCAGTCCAACCCGCCCATCAGACTAGAGGTGGGTTTAAGTAACCTCGTGGGGAAAACAAGAACCTCTTGGTCGTCCCCAAGAAGTTCACGTAATGGATCCCCTCCCTTAGACAAAAAGGGTAATAAGAAAAAATAGGAATTAACACTTAGTCCCTCAATCTCCCTCTCTTGTGGAATCATAGCTCCCTATAACTCTAGTCCTTGTCTGTTTAGCAACCAACAATGTATTTATTATTATTAATGATCAAAACATTACATTTCTTAGGCATACTGGCCCTTCAATAATTTGGGCACTCCGACCTCTCAACATTGTAACAATACATTATTTAAAATGGGGGTTCGAAAACCTAGGGGTGTTACAGTAGCTCATGCGACTCCTGCATGAACCTGGACACTGCTCCAACTACATAAGAGAGGTCTGGTCTAGAATGTGTGAGATACAACAATCTCCCTGTTGGCGACGGAAGTCACTCCTGGATTGCTATCAGGATCAGAGTCCGACGCCCATCAGTTTCATGTCACGGTTGTTCATAGATGGGTGATCGAATGGCGGGAAACTCATTACAATAGCGTTCCAACTCAGAAACTAGGCTAGGTATGCATGATCAAGTGAGGTCTTGCGTAAACTTCAGACAATGAGCTGTAGTAAAGGGCGAACAGGTGGAAGACTTATATAAGAGAAAAGCAGAGGTCTGTTATTAACATCGGGTTTCTAATAGGCTGAGGAAGAAGATGTCCAAATGCAATATCATCTTTCATTCAAACACAAGGCTAGAGAATGCAATAATTCAACAATAAATTATTTATCATAGCGGAACTGCAATAATTCGGACGAGTCGGTTGTTCACGAACTCTCTTAGCATAAGATGAAAACTAGATGGAGTAAGAAGAACTGTCTGTCATAACACAAGAAATCTCATATATGTATGCATAAACTGAAAGCTAGGATAGCTGCCAAAACATTACAGTAGGGAGCTCTGCTCTACCATCGATAATTAGAAAAAGGCAAAAATGCCTACATATACTCTTCCCTTCCTTTCGTTTAGTGGAGGCGTCTCAAAACTTTCAAAGGGTGACGTCTCCTCAATCAAATCTGTCCTTTGTTCCCCTATAATATGCCTCTTTAATTCAACATGGCTCATGCCAAGGTGGTAGTTGAGCCCTTTGAATGTTGAATTGGCGTGTGCAGGTTCCTTTGGCGGCTTGAAGACTCGTCGTGGCTTCCCTGAGGAGAAATGGTACAGGGGACCCTCCCGGGCAGACTTTCGGCTGGGACCTCCATATTCTGCAATAAATAAACGAGGTGAGGTTTGAACCACCCTCTCTTTTCTTCATTAATCTTTAGCAGGTACTGAGATTTAGCCCATGTCGAATCGGCATTTGGTACATCACTGTGCCTTCCCTCTGTGATTTAGTTCGACGTTTCGGGGCCCGAGTGTCCAAATGACAAACATAAACACCCCTTCCCCAGGTCTCCTTCTTGATGACCAGGCGCCAAAACCATGGTCCCAATTCTGGGCGTCATCGGAAATTCGGGGTTTAGGATTTCCAAATGCAAGAAATGAGGGGCGCCCGCTCCTCGAAACTCTGATACCCGATATGCCGACCGGATGCCACCTGTCCCAGTTGGATCGGACGGTCCAGATTTGCTTTGGCCCATGGCGCTTCCCCTTGCTAAACCCTGGGCAACTGGTCTGTCCCGATAACCCGATGACCGTCGATCTGCTTTTATGGATGGATCTCGGCCGCCGATGGAAAAACTCCGCCCACTCGCTTGACTTGCTTCTACAAAATGGGATTCTCTCGTGCTATGTTTAGGTGCTTCCCGTGCAAACTGCAGACCTGGGTAGGCCTAATCCCGAGACAAGAAATATCATTGACATTAGGCTCCATGGGGGATAGAGTCGTCCCTGCGATGCTCTAAGAACTCCTTTCGCAGCTTCAGTGCCTTGCTATTGGGCTATGGAGTCACCTATTAAGCCGAAAACATGTAAGAAGAAAATACTTAAAGGAAGAAAGGACAATATTTACAAACAGAGGAGCCGTTTAAGGCTCAAATAAAACATTTTTTCAAAAAATGCCCATTCATTGGGCTGTTGAAAACCTCTTCACCCTCCAGATCCTGCAACCCGTATGTGTTGTTAGAGAAAATCTCAGAGATTTTGAAGGGGCCGATCCAGAGGGCGTCGAACTTGTTGTGCTTGCCTTTATCCTGTCTGGGTGCGCCCCACTTAAATACCAAATCCCCGATCTCGAACTCCTTTTTCCTGACCTTCCTGTCAAAAGCCTGCTTGATCTTCTGCTGATGACTGTAAGATGCATCCCTCACTTGTTCTTTGCTCTCTGCACTTCCACTATCTGATGAATTCTTCTGATCATGTGATCTGGTTCTCCCTCATAGTCTTGAAAGAACTTCGCCACAGGTAAGGCGAGCTGGGTAGGGAAAACCGCCTCTGCTCCGTAGACTAGCTGAAACGACGAGGTGCCCAGAGACTTCTTCGTCGTGACACGATCGACCCACAGAGCAAATTTCAACTTTGAATCCCAGGCTCTTTTGTTATCCTCTAATAATCTTTTGATGATCTTTATCAGGCTTTTGTTAGAGGATTCCGCTAAACCATTTCCCTGGGGATAGTAGGGGGTGGAGTGAACTAGCGAGATCTGGAACTGCTCATAGAACTTAATTAAAGGTTCATATTTGAAAGAAACAACATTATTAGTGATGATTCTGCTGGGACAGCCAAATCGGGCTATGATATCCTCCAGGAAGCTGATGATTACTTTGTGTGATGTGCTTCTGGTGGGGTCCGCTTCTATCCACTTGGTGAAATAATCTGTCGCAGTCAGGATCCATCTGTGCTGACCACTTGAGGGAGGATGAACTTCTCCGATGAAGTCCAACCCCCACTACTGAAAAGGTGCCGAAACCACTATTGGTTTTAATGGCAGCGACTTGAGCTGCTGCTTTCCTGAGAACTTTTGACATTGGGTGCAAGCTCTGATCTCCCTGCAAACATCGGGGAATAAAGTGGGCTAGTAATACCCAGCTCGGAGTATCTTTTGGGCTGTGGTCTTCCAGAAATGATGACCTCTGCAAAGGCCGCTATGAAAATCAAACGTAACCTTCTGGGCCTCCTATGGGTCCAGGCATCTCAGAAATACCCCTAGAGGGTCTTTCTAGTACAAGGTTTGGTCGATGAGGCAATACCTGACCGCCTTGAGCTTTAGAGCCCTTGCTTTGCTTTTTCCCATTCCATCAGGGGGCTTCAACTCCTGTAGGAAATATAGAACGTCACGATACCAGGCACATTCTGCCAGCAATAAGCCATCTTGAGAGCATGGGCTGGGTAATTCAGCTTGCTGAGATCCTAGGTGAGTATTGATGAAACTAACCCCCAAGGCTTCGCAGTTGGATTCAACGAGTAGCTTGGCCAAACCTTGCCCCTTAACCAACTTGGTGGGCTTGATCTCCAGATCAAATTCTAGGATCTTAGCGATCCATCAGCCTCTTTTCCCATCTACGTCGGGCTGCACAAGGATGTCCTTCACGGAAGCTGAAGGAACATATGTTGTTACTTTTGAATGCAAGACATAGACTCTGAAAGATTTAAGGGATTTCACTAAGGCATAGGCCTGCTTCTCCATGATTTCATATATGCTCTCTGCATCTCTTAATGCCCTGCTGAAGAAAGCGATGGGCTGCTCACGCCCTTCCTCATTTTTCTGCAATAAGACCGCCGCCACTATATCGAAAGAAGCAAAGGAGAAAATTAGGAACTCCTTGGAATAGTCAGGACTGATAAGCACAGGTGTCTCAGTCAATGCCTTTTTTATTTGGTCAAAAGATGCTCGGGGCTCAGTGGTCCATCTCACTTCATTTCCCTTTCTGAGCATTGCTGTGATGTGTTTTACCAGTTCAACAAAATTCGAGACGAATCTCCTCAGGAAGTTAATCTTTCCTAGAAATGCCTGGACCTCTTTCTTAGACCTAGGAGGTGAAAGGGTCTGAATTGCTTCTACCCTGCTAGGATCAATCCTCACTCCCTCTGCTGACACTATATGGCCTAATAACTTCCCCTCCTTCATAGCAAACAAATATTTCTTGGGGTTCAGGGATAGGCCAAACCTTCGACACTTCAAGAAGACTCTCTTCAGATGAGAACGGTGCTCCTTGTCTGTCTTGGAGAAGACTGTGATATCATCCAGATAGATTACCACAAACTGGTCCTTCTCCCTGATGAACGTTATATCCATAGCTCGCTGAAACGTTGCTCCTGCATTCATCAATCTGAAAGGCATTTTGGCATACATGAATGTGCCCCAGGGAGTGGTGAAGGCTGTCTTTTCTCTGTCCTCAGGCATGACTGATATTTGATTATACCCTGAAAACCCATCAATCATGGATATCCTAGATGCTCCAGTTACCCTCTGCAATATGTGTTCCATCTTA
>ML791670.1:12795-34648 GCA_009831015.1 Picea engelmannii
CCCCCTGTATATTGAACATATTCATGATGTACCCAAAATTTTGGACCTCATTATTATTGTCCTTTTTGTATGCTCCAACAATTGTGCAAGTGACATCCACAAGTCTCTTCCTATTATATTAGTAATATTCCTTTTATTATTATTAAGGAAGGAGTTCATAAATAGCCCTTATGTAACACACCCACTACGGAATAATAAATTTTTCATCTTTTTCTTCGAGGGATAGAATCCCCTAGACTTCTATGGGGCCTAGCGCAGACCATCCCTTCCCTTATCCTCCTCCAAGTGACCAAAACCTGGCCTTAGTGCAAGTAGCTTTCACAGTTCGTGAGCTGGGACTCAAGGCTCTCGACTCCTCTTTCTCCAAATGTTGATAACAAAGATGCGATATGGGTATGGCTCCTTCCTTACTAGCACCTGCTACATGTAACCGTAGGTTAGGCCAAACATTAGTGCCACTTGCAACTTCGCTAGTTGAGGTGTTGAGCCCTCGTGCTCCTCCTTTGCGAAATCTAGAGACACGAGAGGTCAATGTTACATGGGCTCTGCCAAAGTTATGTGCACACGCCACTTGTCTCCTTCGCTATACTCTGCTCACGAGCTGTGTTGTTGTCTCCCGCCGCACATGACCTCGGCACTCGGCGTTTCGCGGCCTTAACGATCAAGGTGCAACTTCTTCATCCTGCGAAACCCTGAGCCACGATAAGTCAACAATGGGTCACCTGATTCCTAAACTAAATACTAGCACTACTCGCATCTCGTGACTTCGTGAGTTGGAGTGTTGAGCCCTCGGGCTCCTCCTTCACGAAATCCTGAGATATGATAAGTCAACAATGGGTTGACTCTTTCCCAGGTGACATGTGTCCATCACCTTTCAACCACGTGGTCCCCACCTAACAGAGGTGCCATTTGTTCGCATGAGCCCTCGGTGCACAGCACTTCATGACTTCTATAGTCAAAGATAAACTCTCTCAAGTTTCAAACCCTCGATAGGCAATAACCATGAAAGTTCTGATCCCACAGTTCTCTCGTGGCCTACATCCAATGGTCACGATCACATCACGATCTCGCGAATTGTGAGTTCATGTGGTCCTACCCTTGACCACTCCAAGTCGCGAGTCAATGTAATGCTACTCTCCTGCCTATGCAAAGGCTAAGATCAACAGTCAATAGGGCTCCGTTAGATCCTTGGATCTACGGTCCTGATTCCTTCGCTACTTGCAAAGACTGAAAGGGGTCGAGGAATTAACACCTACATTCCTTCCTCCAATCTAACAGTCGTGACAGACCTCAGATCCCCCGAAAGATTCTCATCTATTCATCTAACAAACAAAACGGTACTCTCCTTCGGTATTTGAAACTCGCTATCCTTCCTGAGCTTTTCTAGCTATGAAAGACTTGAGAGTTTTGCGCTCTGTATCCTGGACTTGACTCTTAGAAGAGTCTTTAGTAAAACTATTCATCAAGGGGTTCTGGGGTTCTATTTGATCGCAGCGGGCATGTGCATATCGGCACTACCTCTCATGATCTTAACAAACTCCATCCTCCAAGGGACTCAGAATGACTAGGTGAGTAAACCATCATACATGCGGGTACACATAAGGTCGACGAGCTCATAGTTCGTGGCTCTAGCTTAAGATGCTACAAAACTCCAGAATTTATGAGAACAAGTCATGTCCGACCCATATAATTCCTTACTTGCCTAATTATACAACCAAGAAGAAATAGAAGGGATACAATATATCCATTAAGCATTCATTCACATTCTTGAAAGCATGCACAATATAACCAATTCATACAAAGTCACAGCTAAGTTACACAGGGTAGGAAATCAATTATCTATTGTAGGTTTCCACCAACCAACTGACTTTGGGTGTTCGTCTTTCCACCCCACCATAGGCTCAGAGGCATTCATTCTTAGAAATGTAGCCACCCTCATTCCAAGCCATGATATCACCAGGGAATTCTCACAGTTCTCGAGGGTTCTCTCTCTGTTTCAGCTTCTGTTCGGGTCCGATTTTCTACAACTCAGAGATTTCTTACTCGGCTGTGGCCTCAAAAAGGTTTCTCAGATTCTCTTCGGCATCAAGCTCACAGCCTTTTTTTTGTGATTCATTGGAGAGCTTCGCGCCTCTCCCTTGTGATCTTCTTCCCTTGTCTGATGCCTCTTTTCCTGTGTGTGTGTCCCTCTTACTTGGGAAGCTTTTTTTTTTTGCCAACCTATATGATTCCTTCTGTCAGAAGGAAGCTCTGCTCTGCAAGTCCCTGTGGTACTTCAGATTGATAGCCCATGTTTCCATTCATGGGGTTGGTTGGTGATTCAACCACCATTCCTTTCTTCATTGACTGATTTTCTTTCCTTGGGATTCGAAGGAGGCTTGTCATCCTTATCAAGGGAGATTTGGGGTTATTTGATACATGAACCCTCTCTTATAGTTTTCACATTCTTCCTCTAGTGATATTATGGCCAGTACTTTCAAGGCTTCACCCCCGCAGTCAGTTATTAGCAACTCAAAAAATAATACATTTACATTTTCCTCATGCATTAGCATGGTAATTCCTACTTTATGATTAATTACAAATTGGGGGAAACAAGGTTTAAAAATTCCCTCCCCCTTAAAGGAACATCGTCCTTGGTGTTCTTTCTCAAAAACACCTGTCATGCCTTGCTCATTCAACCACTTCAGAAGTCTTGAGCTTCATCCTCGGTCAAGTCCTTTCTCAGGATCTGAGTCTTCATCATATGCCTTTAATAATTCTTGGACACAAGCATATTAACCATAATTTTGTGCGAAAACATCTTATTGCTGTTCAAAATTCAGAAAGGAAAAATTTCATATTCTAGCACAGTACTTATCTGTGCAGTTTGTGGATCTGTATCCACATGGTAGTTTTGTTATCCATTCCCATCACTTTCCTTGACGTACCCATTGGGTGCATGATTCCTATTCAATAGTTCATAAGAGCTATCATGATTTCATTTTCCTTTCCAAGGTTTTTCTGCATGAGAAACTACCCACTGTGTGCATGATCCCAATAGTTTACAAGAATTAATAAGAGCTCCTCTTTCGTGCGGTCACTCATCCTCCAGGCCTAGGCTCATGCATCCCCTTCACTATTATACAGTCCTCGGGCGATCCATCTTGCCCTGCTGACGTTTTCTCGCACAGGAAAATTTTGGAGACTCTATCGAGTATTACAGTCGAGGCGTCCCTCAGACTTGCTCTACCAAGGCGTCCCTCCGGCTTGTGTTACCTCAACATAATTTATTTCAGGCGATCATGACTTATCACAGGGTTCTCATGGCTTAGCAGTAGCCCTTTTTCATCATCTTCAACTTTGACAGCCTTCATTTGTTCCTTTCTGGACATGTCTTTTCTTCCCACTTGTATCATAGGTATATAAAACTCATGAGATATCATTATAAATTTTAACTTTCATAATTTTATTGCAAATCTGTCACCCACGGATTTTCCAGTCTCGTGACTTGTTTTCATATTTATTTCGCATAGGAACCAGATTCATAATTATGGGAATTTCCTTCCCATAACGGTTTGGCTCAGTAGGTGATTGGCCTTCCTTATGGGCTTACAATGCCACCATATCCAAGACCCCTTTTCTTCCTGCACTTTCCACTTCAATCGGCCAAACAACTTGTTAGCTTTTCCATGCATATACATTTTATTGCACCTTTACAACATCGTCACAACAATTTCATAATTGTGCATACTTAACAATTAAATTACCTTCTCAAAAAGGGAAATACCATCCCTTGCAGTTTGGCTCAGCAGGCAATTGGTCTTCCTTATGGACTTACAACACTGCCATATACAAGACCCATTTGCTTCCTGCAATTCATTCATTACACAGCCAAACAATTGTTAGTTTCATCTCAACATACCAAACTTTTCAAAACATAGTTCAACATTTAAAAAGGGTTTTAACAATTGTGCCAATATCCATGGTCACATTCATAACCAATACATTCTTGCATTGTTTTTCAAGTTCATCACACTTTATGACCAGTTCTTGGCCATGGGGTGTTGGAAGTTAACCAACCTTTTCCTCATATGGTTTACTCATTTTCTTTCATTCTTACAGTAGGACCATACTGCCTGCTATAGGCCGATCATGATCCCAAATCAATACACATGAACTCAAAATTTTTACATGAATTCCTTTATGCATTCCTTGATTGTCAATGCATTCATGGCATATCAATTCATGAATTCTTCCAATGGTTATAAACAGTGTTTACTGCCAGAGGTTCATACCTCCATTATTCAGGTTCTTCATCCTGAGTCATACCTTACTTGGGTATTCAAGGCATACAACTGTCTTTCAAGTTTATGCATAACACTAAGACAATAAAATATTTCAGAAGGGGTTCCTACCAAATCCCTTCATACCTTGTGCCACATAGGCACAAATATATTTATACCAGTTCTTGGCTGCTAGCACTCTCTCTCTAATATTATCCCATCAGTGGTGCTCCATGGGGACTTTTAAAGTCCCTTCAATAATTGTTCCACAAGAACCTTCTCATAGTCGTCCTTTGATTGAGGTTGCTCATCATTGGCAACTGTCTTCCTCAATAGCTCCAATTAATTTCTATACACAACATGCATCATCATAGCCATAATTACATTAGTCGTAATATTAAACTGAATGCATGTATCATAACGTTCGAACTCATAAACATCCTCCAATGTTTCCATAAGTGCAACACAAACAAATTTTGATTGTATCTTCGGCAATACAATCCTTATTACTTAGGGTGTCAAGACCTTTTCGTTCATCAATGTATTAGCTTTCTCATCCCATAGAAAATGTAATGCACAACAAGGAAAGAATTGAGGGCTCTCCCCTTCTTCAAATTATTTCTACATCACCTGGGGCTTTTCAGCCCAGTCGAGTTATCTTTAAGTTCTCACTACCTTTTCTTAATCACAGATTGAACCAAGCCTCATCAGTTAAATGTACTCGTTTATTCATTTAATCATACTCAGGGGATTTACTTGCCTCTTACCAACTATATCGGTTTCCACAACTGCTCTTTTTCTGAGTAGCCTTGGTTAGGCCTCACCCTAACCCTTTTTGGAATACTGCAACATGCTTTAATAGAAACTCTTTGCTCATAATGAATCATGAACATGTGCATCCCACACACTTCCATTCGATTATCAGAATGGTCAATATTCAGTTGTTAGTCTTCTATTAATTACATGATTCTTTCAAAATGTAATCCACGATTCTTATATATATGGACAAGCCTTGCATCCCATTGTCCAACCTTCAACAATTATTAGGGTTATGACTCTGTCCTTCTGAAAAAGTCCTTACACAGTTCCTCCATCGGGAACTCCTTCGGCATGCAACTTCCTTGTTGCATATCCATCACTATTTGTGATGGCCTCAGCCTTGAGCTAGTTTTGGCTTTTTTTTTTAACTAAATATTCCTCTTAAGGAATATAATCATGCATCTTTACTGTTAAGATTAGTCAATTCGGATTCATTCACAATCCTTCTCATGTGATGCTCAAAGGCGTATTCATTTGTCTCTTATTATGACAAGAGAGCATCTTTGCTCCTTTACCCTTTCATCTAATTATATCGGCACTTCCTGAGGAAATGGAATACATTCCCCTCAGGCTATTATTTGGAACAAAACTTTCATGACTCCCCAAAATGGAGTCATCTATGCCTCCATAGTATTCCTTCAACCATGGCAAAAGAAATACTTTCTTTGTATTTCGCTCATCGGGAAAAACCATATCGTGCCTATAACTATACTCTTACATCATACGTGTGCATTACTTTGCACGTTTAGTATCATTCATACCTTACTGGTATTAATATCAGGCTTCCTATTATGAAGCTTCACACTGCATTCAACTCATGTGTATTCATCATACTAGCTCACGCCTTCTCCTCACGCAACCACCAACGGTGACCACGATCCAAACTAAAAGGCGCTTCTCATTTCGCGATTTCAGGATTCATGTTGCAAGGAACTCTGGTTCTTCAATCCCGGAAATCTGAAAACCTGAATGACCGAAGCTAAGGTTTTCTTGGCTCTTTGATTCACATGAACCCTCTCTCGGTACCTGGGGTCAACTCCTAGACACATGTCAGGATCCCGTGTTTCGGTGAATCCGCAAATAGCACCCCACCATTTCCCAAAACTTTTGATCCATGAGGGTCTGGCAACCTGGATCCCATGGTCCAAATCTCTCTAGCAATTAACGGTCCTAACCAAGTCCCAGCTTTCCACCTTTCGGGACTCTGGCAGAATCTTCACCCCTTAACTCTCGATTCTTGAAATTGTGAAATTCTCTTCTAGACGATCAATGGTCTAGATCGCTCCTTGATCAACGACTATGATCTTTTCACAAATTTCTCATTGCTTCTTCCAAGCCCTTTGGTTCTGTGAAATTCCGGTATCTCCTCGCAACTAACCAGTGCGCTACTTCTCCGAGATCAAACAACTCGAAGCATTTTGGTTCTTTCTAAATGGATCTTGACTCTCGATCCTATCCAATCTTCAAAACTATTTTCTGAAGGATTTCTCCTGCTCAATCCTCCATACTTGTTCTTTCTTCGAACTTCGGTTTTCTGCGCTTCACCTTTGAATGCTTCAACTCTTCGAAACTTAGAAACTTTTTCTATGTGTTTCCTCTCAAGACTTAAAACCACTATTCCTCTTGGTATACTCCGCATTCAACCTCCAGAGTTTTCAAACTTTAACACAAGCTTGATTCTATACACATGTTCGGCGTACCAAATTTCCCCACTATCTCTTCTGAGCTTTTAAGTTACTTACAAAACTAATCTTGTAGTCATAACTCATATGGATGCTACCCTCTCTTTATGGGAACAACCAACAAGGCTCGCTCTTGGAAATTACCAATAGTCCCAAAGGACTCCTCTTAATCTTGCTTAAACAAATTATCATTGTTGTCGATTCTAACCATTATAGGTCAGGTAATCTGACCCTATATATTTTCATCATTCCTCTCAATCACGAGGAGTTATATGCTCAGGGTTTAGTCTTTTAATAATGTAGTAATTATAACTTTCTAAGGATCCTACCAGTCCTTACCAGATTTCTCAAATCATGAAGGAGTTCTTTATTTGGATCTTAAGTTCTTACCTAACCAACCATCTCAATTGCAAGAGACTCTACCTTGTTTAGTAGGTAGCCATCGTCACACTATAACAGAACAACTCAGTTCATGTGCCTTCTCTGGCTCATGCAGCTTCATAGCATAATTCATTCCACCTTCAGACTCAGGTCTTATCAGTAATACTGATTAGTGCATTCCTACTCCTATAAGAGTAGTTACCATTTTAACAGAGGGGTTAAAAAAATTCCCAATTTACAGTTTCATTTTGTGGTCATTCTTCTTAAAGAGAAAATGCAGATAACAATGTCTCTTTACGCGGATCGTACATGAGCCCAAGCAGGCCAAGTGTTGTAACCATGCTCTGATACCAATTTGTAACACACGCACTATGACATAATGAATTTTTCATCTTTTTCTTCGAGGGACAGAATCCCTGAGACTTCTATGGGGCCTAGAGCAGACCATCCCTTCCCTTATCCTCCTCCAAGTGACCACAACCTGACCTTAGTGCAAGCGCCTTTCGCAACTCATGAGTTGGGAGTCAAGGCTCTCAACTCCTCTTTCTCCAAATGTCGATACCTGAGATGCGATATGGTTATGGCTCCTTCCTCACTAGTGCCTGCTACATGTAACCATAGGCTAGGCCAAACACTAGTGCCACTCGCAACTTCGCTAGTTGAGGTGTTGAGCCCTTGTGCTCCTCCTTTGTGAAATCCTGAGACGCGAGAGGTAAACTTTACGTGGGCTCTGCCAAAGCGACATGCACACGCCACATGTCTCCTTTGTTATACTCTGCTCACGAGCTGTGCCGCTACTGCCTATCGCACGTGACCTTGGCTCTCGGCATTTCACGGCCTTAACGATCAAGGTGCAATTTCTTCATCCTGCGAAACCCCTAGCCACCATAAGTCAACAATGGGTCACCTTCTTCCTAAGCTAAATACTATCGCTACTCACATCTTGTGACTTCACAATTTGGAGTGTTGAGCCCTCATGCTCCTCCTTCGCAAAATCCTGAGATACGATAAGTCAACAATGGGTTGAATCTTTCCTAGGCGACATGTGTCCATCACCTGTCAACCATGTGGTCCCCACCTAATGGACGTGCCACGTGTTTGCATGAGCCCTTAGTGCTGAGCACTTCCCGACTTCTACAGTCAAAACGAAACTCTCTCAAGTTTCAAACCCTCTATAGGCGATAACCACGAAAATTATGATCCCATGGTTCTCCCGTGGCCTAGATCCAATGTTCACGATCACGTCGCGATCTCATGAATCGTGAGTTCATGCAGTCCTACCCTTGACCACTCCAAGTCACGAGTCAGCGAAATGCTACTCTCCTACCTATGCAAAGGCTAAGATCGACGGTCAATAGGGCTCCGTCGTATCCTTGGCTCTACGGTCCCGATTCCTTCACTACTTGCGAAGGATGAAAGGGGTTGAGGCATTAACACCTACGTTCCTTCCTCCAATCTAATAGTTATGACAGACCTCAGATCCCCCGAAAAGATCTCGTCCATTCATCTAACAAATTAAAGGGTACTCTCCTTTGGTATTTGAAACTCGCTATCCTTCCTGAGCTTTGTCAGCTATGAAAGACTTGAGAGCTTTGCGCTCTGTCTCCTGGACTTGACTCTTAGAAGAGTCTTTAGTACAACTATTTATCAAGGGGTTCTGGGGTTCTATTTGATTGCATAGGGCCTGTGCATATCGACACTACCTCTCATGATCTTAACAAACTCCATCCTCTAAGGGACTTAGAATGACTAGGTGAGTAAACCATCCTACATGCAGCTACACCTAAGGTCGACGAGCTCACAATTCTTGGCTCTAGCTTAAGACTCTACAGAACTCCAAAATTTATGAGAACAAGTCATGTCCGACCCATATAATTCCTTACTTTCCTAATTATACAACCAAGTAGAAATATAAGGGATATAATATATCCATTAAGCATTCATTTACATTCCTGAAAGCATGCAGAATATAACCAATTCATACACAGTCACAACTAAGTTACATAGGGTAGGAAATCACTTATCTATTACAGGTTTCCACCAACCAACTGACTATGGGTGTTTTTCCTTCCACCCGACCATAGGCTTAGAGGCATTCATTCTTAAAACTCTGGCCACCCCCATGCCAAGCCATGATATCACCATGGAATTCTCATAGTTCTCGAGGGTTCTCTCTCTGTTTCAGCTTCTGTTCGGGTCATGTTTTCTGCAACTCAGATCTTTCTCACTCAATTGTGGCCTCAACGAGGTTTCTCAGATGCTCTTCGGCATCAAGCTAGCATTCTTTTATTCGTGATTCGTTGGAGAGCTTCACGCCTCCCCCTTGTGAGCTTCCGCCCTCGTCTGGTGCCTCTTTTCCCATGTGTGTGTCCCTCTTACGTGGGAAGGTTTTTTTTTTCCCGACCTATTCAGTTCCTTCTGTCAGAAGGCAGCTCGGTTCTGCAAGTCCCTGTGGTACCTCGAACTGACAGCCCATGTTTCCATTCATGGGGGTGGTTGGTGATTCAACCACCGGTCCTTTCTTCATTGACTGATTTTCTTTCCTTGGTATTCGAAGGAGTCTTGTCATCCTTATCAAGGGAGTTTTGGGGTTATTTGATACATGAACCCTCTCTTATAGTTTTCACATTCTTCCTCTAGTGATATCATGTCCAGTACATTCAAGGCTTCACCCCCACAGTCAGTTATTGGCAACTCAAACAATAATACATTTACATTTTCCTCATGCATTAGCATGGTAATTCCTACTTTGTGATTAATTACAAATTGGGGGAAACAGGGTGTTACACCTTATATACACTATGCCTAAATTATCGAGGCATCAAATAACATTATGTTTTTACAAGAATATATGAGTCAATGTCATAACGACCCTTTAGGTTCGTAAGAGTTTCCAATTCTTCAAGGTGTTAAGAGTCATTATTTCCCAAATCATTTAGAACATAGAAGAAAATTGAGCAATAGCTTATACATAGGTGATGAAAGAGATTTTAAAACCTTTTCATAAATTGCAACCTTTTTACTAATGGTGTCTTCATGGGTTCAAAAAATTACTTTACAAACCTAACAATATTTCTACCTTTCAACATTCTCATGAACCCTTGGGTTTACCATTACTCCTTGCGAGTAATAAATTTCCACTCACCAAATTCATACAAATTGAAATTTTTTTCACTTGCACAAGCCTTTCTGACATCAATACAAATATATGAATTCAACTAGGAGTAGACCTTTTCCCTTTGAAGTTGATGATCCCCATCAACTTTGGGACTCAATTTATCTTCATTAAATTCTCCTTATAATGAGGATGGCATAGACAACTTCAAATGATCCACATAAACATTGGATTATTTTCCCATATATGGTGACCAATCCAAGCAAATCGTTTTTATTCATTCTTATCCAAAATGTCTAGATTATCATTTTATATCCTTGGGATACCTATGCAATTGTAAATAAAGGATATAATTCTCTTCAACTTATATCCATTATCATCTAGAGTGTGGATCTAGGTATCTTGATAATCTATTATATCTACTACACATGATAAATGTCAATATTCCAAAATGCAACTTTACATGAGTGAAGAAGATAATTACATCTTCTTTTCATGTTTCAACATGGTATAAAAACTACCATAGTATTTAGTCTTGTTTACTCTAAAATGTATATTGACTTTACAGCTTCAAGCTTCCCACATGAGCTTATTCTTAGCTCTCCTTTCTTAACAACAAAATTATGAAATTTATACTTTAATCCCCCTTCAAGACTACAATCATCTCAAAGACGCGAGACTTGCATATATATATACAAGTTTTGTAAGGTTTTAACCATTTGCCAAAATTTGAGCTAGATGTAGGTAATCCCTTATATTATTCAAGTACATAAGAGTTTAAGTTTAGAGCTATGGTCAAATAAAAACAAATAGGTCTTAAAGGAAATTGACCATGTGGTTTTGTATATATTTATCATACAACTTGATTACCGAATCAAAATGTTGCAGGATACTTCAATGCCTATACTTCAAAATGTTTCAAGATACTTCAATGCCTAAACGAATGTATATATTTATCATATTTATCATACTTCAATGACTAAACTATGATGTAAAATTCCTTATCTTATTTGGGGTATATTATGATTGCACCAACAAAAGTTTCAAGTGTTATGTTATCCAGCTCCTTCTTTGTATCAAAGGTTCCGCCATTATGTATCATGCAAAATTTTCTTTGATTTCAAATGAAATTGCAAGTTTTATTAGATTTAATATTGATGCATTACAATTCTTTCATGTCAAAGCTTCAGTTACTTGGTTTTCAATTGCAATGAATTGAAAGGTTATACTTGCCTTTTCTAATGTGCATTGAAGAGACATTTCATTCCTAAATAATTTTCTAACCCCATGAATTACCTTGGTTCAGTTAAATTATCTTGGATCAACCAATTTACAACGAATTTTATATTTCTTAGGTCAATACAAAATACACATCCTCTAACTACAAAATCCATACAAAACAAAAATTGTTTTCCAAGCTCATATTTCTTCATGTTGGCTTGCAATTAATTATGGGTTAATATGGCATTACCATACTACAATGTAATATGGCATTGCCATATTACAATGTAATATGGCATTGCCATATTACATTGTAATATGGCATTGTAATATGGAAATGTCATATTACATTGTAATATGGCAATGCCATATTACATTGTAATATGGAAATGCCATATTACATTGTAATATGGTAATACCATATCTCGTGTAATTTAAAAAAAAAAAACTTAATTCCATCGTCGCAATATTGACGATAGTTCGTCGGAAAAAAATTGCATTTTGACCACCATGGCAATAGCGACGAAATTTCGTCGCAAGTTGCCACAGGTTTTTGTCACACATACAACATCTTTGTCGTAACTTTGTTCTTGATGAATCAATTTCGTTGCTATTTCCACGGGTATTTTTCGCAAGTTTCCACAGTTTTTCATTGCACATACAACATCTGCATCGTAAGTTTTTGACTTGTCATAATTTTTCATCGTAATTGCCACAGTTTTTTGTTGTACTTGCGACGAGGTTTCGTCGTAATTGCGACGATGCAAAGGGGTAACTGAACTTGAAGGTGGTGACACATGGAGAGATAATTTCATTGATGTTTCCATGCACACCTGGATCATCGATAGAGTGACGAAATTATTTCGATGAAAAAAAGACTCGTCTTTCCTGGAAATTGCAACGAATAAGTGTTGGAATATCAATGAAAAACCATTGCAAATTCAGTCATATGTACTAGTGTAGTATAAATATCAGACTCATGTTCCAGCTCAAGATAACAACCTACAATACCTCATTTCCTACATAGATGCCCCACCCTAGGAAGTGTGCCCCTTCTCTTCTCAACAGTCCTTTGGCTTCCCCACTTCCCTTCCAAACTTCAACAGCAGGTGGGACAGGACGTCTTAGAGCCCTGTAGCTGCAACTTGGCACCTTGGGAATTATTTCAAAATAATACTCTCACCTGGAGAGAATTTTCATGGGCCTGACAACCCGCCCCTTCAATAGTTCACGGGCTTGAAAACCCACCTCTTCTGCTCCAAATATTCCCAGGTATAGGTACAAGTATAGTAGAAATACGATACAGATTATAGCTCCCCGAGTGAAGGAATCAATATGGAATAATAGAAAAATGAACTAAGTCCCAACTCTATGTATGCATATTCCCAACTTGACACTTTTCATGTTGAGAAATACATTGGGCCCACTTGTCCCCGTCCTTAGAATGTAGGATAAAGTAATTATCCATACTTTATACTTTAAAGAATATCAATATAATATTCCTTTCGGCTTAAGCCCCTCTATATTATCCCCTTATCCTTAACTTTTATTCCTCTTTTCATATCTAGTGTTGGTTATCCCCTCATACCCTTTTCCATGGTTGATTTGCAACAATGATATGTTTTCATTAATATTTGTGTGTGATTACATATTACAATGATGGCTCGATGTCCATTTAACATCTTTCTCTCCATCCTAATAACCACACTGGAAATATGGCCTCAAACTTCATATACACAAAGGCACTCTGGCCCCAAAACCCACACTTACTCCATTGTATGCAAAACTCATGATGTTGTGCACCCTTCCTTTAGTGTGCAATCCTCTCACATTTTTTTTTCCTGGGAATACAACACATGAAAGCCTTGAGTTCTTCCCCACATTTCATGGATGGCAAACAAGTAAACCGTTCATCCTTATTACAGGCCTAACCCGGTGGGGATATCAAGTGAGTCCCTAAACAAGCTCCTCGCCAGGGATTCGACCCTGGAACCTCATGCAAGAAAAAAATGATACTCATCCACTTGAGCTAACCCACCGAGATAATCCTCAGACACTTACATAATTGTGGGATACATTATAAAATGTGTGCACTCCTTTGGTATGATATTCTTTCATATTGATTCAATGCGTGTAGAACTAAAGCAAAGAGCTTGTACCATCATGTCACCAGCTTATGTGTATAATTACATTTACATTTATATGTACAATTTGGGTTCATCCTGTTATCACTCTGTAATTCCCAAAGGTTGTCGAAGGGTAGAATAAATTGATAGAGGTAACTATCAAAACCACTTTTGAAACTAGGATCTATCCCTGCCAGTTTCAGAGAGGGATCTCTCTGTAATATTTAGAATTTTTTAAGTTTTAAATGTTAGGCTAGTTATGATAGTCCAAATTTGTTTGTTTGTTTGTAATAGCTAGATAAAAGAATGCATTAAGTTTCCATTGGGCTATGGGGTCTGTATTAAAGATGAAGATCAGATTCATCTTTTTATGAGGTTTTCTTCACAGGGCAGGGTAGTTAAACTGTTGGATCTATTGAGATTAAATGAGGTGAATAATACATAAAAGGTATGAGAGTCCACTAAGAAAAGGAGCAGATGAGAATTCCCTTACTCAATTTCAGATGAAAACATATAGATCATTAAAATACCAGAGACAAAGTATACAAGATAAATTATGTTATTTGTCTAGCTCTCCTAGCCAATCAATTTTTCTCAACACTCACATCACATTTTTTCATATCTTATAGAGTTGCAAGGTTTCTTTCTCTCAATTGGTAGGACATGTCAGCTTCAAAACCATCAGGCAACTTAATCAAAGTCAATCCTTGAGGATGTTTAATATTAGTTATAATTGCATTATAGATATTGTTGAAGAGAGTGCAATAGTCCTATACACTTTTTCCTTGGTTTCTTCTGATACTTTCATATTCAGATAAAATTTGGAGTGGATTTTTCTTTACTTCCCATCTATTGAGAAAAGACTGGTGAAAGGCAACAATATCAACAATGCTAGCAATTGGTAAGGATTTGAACCATTTCTTAACATCACTAGTCAAACTTTGTGCAAAGAGTCTCATTTGGACATTTTCTTCATCTACTTCTTGTAAATCAAAGAAGTCATTCATTTTTTCCACATGTTTTTGTGCATTCAGGCTTCCAGTTCCATCAAACCGAGGAATCCTAGTTTGATAATCCTAGGGCATATTGTGTAAGGGAGCAACCAAAACAAGGGGAACATACATTGCTGCCAGGACTGGTGGAGGAATTTTGTTAGCAGGAACTCCTGTAGTAGGTTGGATTGTAACCTGTATGACCGCTGGAGAAGTGATAGAAGATGTGAAAGAATCAAGGATGGGAGATATAGAATGAGTTACTTGAGGATTAATAGAAGCTGCAGAGATAGAAATGGCATAAATTTCAACAAACTATTGAACATATTGCTTGTGCAAACCTTTATCGAAGTCTGATGCAAGATCTTGTAATTTCTCAAAGTCTTGAAGGATTTGTTGATCATGATCTACTCCAGGGGAGTGTCTTTCAGGGATTCTAGGTTGGAGGGTGGCTTGATCTAGGACTATTTCATCTACAAAGCTATCCGATTTGGTTATGAAAAATCTATGCTCAAAAGGTAGATCAAACTGGATGTATTGGATTGTGTCAAGCTTCTCTATAAGAGAGGTGGCCCTAGGAAGAGGACTACTGCTTCCTTGACTTTTTGTTGTGCTTCTTTTTCTAATTAAATTTTCTGGATTATCTACTACTTTTACAATTTTTGGATCAGGGTGAGATCTGGTATGAATTCTTTTTGGATCCATAAATTTAAACTTTTAGCAACCTAATTAATTATTTACAAATTTTAACAAACTCTAAACATTTATTTTTTGAGATTTAGATCTTTGATTGTTAAGAAATAAAGTTTTCTTATCTGGGGAAGACAATTCATAAAGTTGGAAAAAGATTTCAGTTAACCAGTATGGTAGTCTCTATGTTATCACTCTGTAATTCCTAGAGGTTGTCGAAGGGTAGAAGAAATTTAAAGAGGTAACTATCAAAACCACTTTTGAAACTGGGATCTAGCCCTGCCAGTTTCAGAGAGGGATCTCTCTTTAAGATTTAGATTTGGTTAGTTTTTAAATGTTAGGCTAGTTATGATAGTCCGAATTTGTTTGTTTTTTTGTAATAGTTGGTTGAAAGAATGCATTAAGTTTCCATTAGGATATGGGGTCTATATTAGAGATGGGGATCAGATTCAACTTTCTATGAGGTTTTCTTGATAGGGAAGGATAGTTAAACTATTGGATCTATTGAGATTAAATGAGGTGAATAAGACATAAAAGGTATGAGATTCCACTAATAAAAGGAGTAGTTAATAATTCCCTTACTCAATTTTAGATGAAAACATATAGATGATTAAAAGACTAGAGACAAAGTATACAAGATAAATTATGTTATATTGACTTCCTTTTAATGATTAGAATTTGAAATACATAAATGATCATTGATAATAAGAAAACATTCAACAAAGAAGGAGAGACATCACCAACAATCTGACACAAGAATCCTGTGAAAAATCTTGTTTTATTACTGGTCGATCCTTTGAAAAGATTACACAATAGCTCCTTGGTGAAAAAATCAACCTTGAATACTTCGAAGGAAGAAGTATTTATACAATTATTTACATATGATACTATTATAAATGACTAGGATATTATGGAGGAAACATCTAACTAATTAGATATCATATTACAAAATATAGGAACTATGTTGATCTATTCAGATCCTTGGTGTTGATTTTGTGGAAGTAGTTGGTGACTCATATCTTTGACTTGGCTGACTGCTCCATGTTGACTTGAACCTCAAAATTACCTATACTCAAGTAATGAACATATATATTCCCATCTCTTTTTACTAGGGATGAAAACCTTGAGTAACTTTCTGTATATCTCGTATATCTCAGTATACTTGGAAAAAGTGGGTTTGGTGATGAAAATATGTTTTCTCTCATGTTGGATACTCAGGTCCAACTGAAATGTCTCTAGGAATGATTTACTATTAATGCTTCCCTGTATACCTGCAAACTTGGAAATCACCTTTTCCACTGCACTGATTTTATGCTTGTAATATGACAAAGTGATTAGATTATCATTGAGTACTAATAGTCCAGGAAGGCCTTTCTTATGCAGCACTTCAATCTTACTAAAAAATATTTGAACTCCAATGTCCATGACCTGATCCTTCTCCTGTAGCTGCAACATCAATCCTTTCTTGGTTAGGACCTTCCTGACCTCAAGGATGGTCTTTGTTCTATCTTCAATATTCATTTCTTCTAACTCTTGCTTGTTTCTGGAGTTTAGGAACCTGATGAGCTCAGTGGCCTCTATAGGTCTTTCTCCTATCTCTTCTCTTATTTTACCAATTGCTTCTTTGGCCTTTTGTACTAATTCATGTTGTTCAAAGATGATTTGTATGAATGGCCATATTTCTTACATAGAATTGTTGATATCCACCCAGATGTTTTCCTTGGCCTCGGATAAGGTCTTTTCCATGAAATTCTCTTTCTAGATTTGTTGTAGTTGTTGACTAAGTTACTGAGACTTATACATTTCTGTATGATAACTGGTTTGGAACATAAAGTTCAGGTCTTGGACGTTTCTTACTTCTTCTTGTAATTTTCTGATCTCCTCCCCTTGAAGGTACATGTCTTCCATAGAATTCACAAGTTTCTCATATGCATCAGGAACTTGCACTAGGATGGCTAATGGAATATCTATTGTTTTTGTTGCTTCTGATGTTCTAAATCTTGTCAGATGGTCTGCCTTGAGTGGAATAATAACCACCTGCAAAGTCTTTTCTTTCTCCTTTATCAATTTTTCCATCTCTACCTCCATCTCTCTTTTTTGTGCATTTTGTTCCATGATCAACTTCAACATATCCTCTTTTTGGCCTTCAGTTTCAGCCACCTCCTTTCTTGTAAATCTTCAGTGGCTGGAAGTTTTAGTTTCTTTCTCAAGGATGCTATATTAGCATGTATCTTCTTCAATAATTCTTTATTTTCCTTGACATTTGATGGGTCATACCCAATCTTTAGCACCAACTCTTCTAGTGATTTGATATTATTGTCCTTGGCCAAAGAGGAGATTTTCTCCAGCTTCAATTGCGACTAGATGTTATTCAAAGATACCTGCAATTTTGAAGAAGTCAATGAGGTGTTTGTCAAAGTTGAGAATATCATCTCCATTGTTTTCATGTGCACGTCCATTTAGTCCACTGGATGGACCTCCTTCACATCAAACTCAAAAGAAGTCTTCTTGCAATCAACAATTGTCTTGGGATGAGGAACCTGTGCTTGCAGGAATGTCATTTCCATTTTTCCTCTCTCTGTGTCAAATGTTGAAAGTAGTGTATGTTGGCAAGTGGAAGTCTGCTTCCAAAACTGAGCATATGTGTTTTTGTTTAGAATTTCATTCCTATGCTTGGTCTGTTTATATTTTTCAAATATATTTGACCATGTTGGCTTATGAGACGATTCAGCTGACATATTAGTGTCTATTTGTTTTTTAGATGAATATGTGGACACTATGAACTGAATTCTTGAAAAGGTTGAGGAATGTGGTCCCTCCATGACTATGGTGGACTGCATTTCTCCTTCTTTGAGTAGGTCTGGTGTGTGACTAGTTTTGGCCCTTTTTCTATAGACTTGGAATTCTTAAACTGAGACCTCTGTGACTGAAGGGGAAATCTCTTTCCTTTCTCTCTTTTCTTTTTGTATTTGAGGTGTTTTGGTATGTGAAGAAGTCACAGGGGGAGGTTATTCTTCTATTTTCTAGAAATGTATTTTCTTTCCAATCTGTCTGATTCATATAATTTTCCACCTCTGGATTATGTATGTGAGCATAAGGAGTTCTCTTTTGTTTGACCTTGAGCTCTAAGATGACACCAAATGGGTCATAATTCCATGTGAAACTATGAGTGAAGTTCATCTATTTCAAGAGGTTTTATGCTTCTTCTCCTGCAACTATGTTGTTTCATATGAAAGAACCAATTTGGGTCTTGATTCTGAGTTGTTGTTTCTTCTTGACTGAAACAAAATGAATATTATCAGAGTTCACCATATGCCTGATGTATTCCAATGAAAATACCCTTACAGGGAGATATTTTGGCAGTCTGTATGGTGGCAACTCACATCCATACACTCTTATTTCGGTGTGGTTTTGGTAAAGATACCAATCTCTTTTTTTGGCTAGATCATAGAGGTGAAGGATTCTCTGCACTTCTTTATTTATTCTTGGCTTTGTTCTACTGTTGACCATGCAAAACATTGGGTGATAAAATTGATCAATGAAGTCCTTGAATCTGAACTTAGTTGAATTTTTCCTCACTAGAGAGGTCCATGAAGTCATTGATTGTGGGTTTCCTTCTTGATCCAATTTATGAAGAGCACATGAAAATATTTCTAACTGAAAAAACAAGAATAGGTACACCAACAATGAGGAATATATAAACATTCCTTCTGTTGAAAATTTGAAAAACTGATTATGTATGTTATCAGCCAAAAACTGTCTGAAATCAAATTGAACTGTGGCTTTTTCTTCTGTGGAAAAAATGGATAGAAAACCTAAGATAGGTTCATCTACCCATTCATATGAAAAGTATCCTAGCAGGTAACAAAGGATATAAATAATCTAGTTTTCTGTGACAAAGAAGATGGAGGATGCATAGGGAGGGTTTTTCTTAGGCAACTGAGCATCTTCTAGCATAAAGATTTCTAAAATATGGGCTCTTTGGGGGAAGGAGAGGTTCTGGCAGAGGTGATTCAAGGCTTCGACAGAGAAAGGGATTGCAAAGTCAATTCTTGGGATCTGTAACATCTAATTAATGGATTCGGGGATAATGGTGAACAAGGTTTCACCAGAAGAGGAAACTATGGCCCTTTGGCCGGGAAGATAATGGGTTTGAAATTTCAGGGCGTATTATAGAAAGTGGAAGGTCTGATGGAACATGTAGAGAGGAAAATTAGACTCCCAAAGTCCAATTTCATCACTCTGACTAGGAAGATATCATTTAGCCAGAAGTGTGATTCTAAGAAGTCAAATTCACCCTTCGGCTCTATAATCTTGTAGTCCTTATATTCTAGGGGAATATGATCTAGGTTGACGAGAGGGGGAAGAATTGGATTCTCAGACGTCTCAATGGATTTTTCTTTGGGAACCATGACCAACAGAGTTCGAAGGTGAAATAATGGATGACTATAATTACCTGGGTTAATTGTGTTTGTCGACTGTGAACTTTGGCAGCAGTTGGCTTGAAAGATGGATTTGGCATGGTGTCGAAAGTGTGTGGATCTGCAAATAGTGTCACAGTGGTGAATAAATAGAGTTTTATAGTGCAGCGAAGGTGTCTGTTATGGAGTGCACTGATGACGGGGAAAATAATGGTGAGGGGGAGATAATTGATTGACTAATGGGTATGTGGGGTGTGACGTGCGACAGGTGAGAGTGGGGTACGGTGGTGGTGTGAGGTGGGCGGTATTGCGCAGGTGGTTTGGTAGGGTTCCAGAGGAGGGGGGGGGAGGTGNCGTGCGACAGGTGAGAGTGGGGTACGGTGGTGGAGTGAGGTGGGCAGGATTCCAAAGGGGGGTGGGGGTAGGCAGTAAGTGGATTTGAGTGGGGGGTGTCCAAAATGGTGATAGTGTGACACATTAGGTGGAGCTATCTTGGGGAAAACCTTGTTTCCGGACCCCCCCCATCGTTAAAGGAAGAAAGGTTGGGGGGGGAATGTGTTGAGGGTCGACGATCTTGGTGTTGTTAGATGCCACCAATGAAATTTGTGCACCTTTTAGTCACAACATGACAAAGAGTCTTATCCACAATAAACTTAGGATAAAATCATATAATGGTTAGCGCTAAGTTCACCCTTTCTCATTTTTCACCAAGGTCTTATTTCCTTATTTAAAAACATCAAAATTTACTGAAATAAAGGATATTTTAACAATCCCTTTGCAATTTTTATTGAAATAAACATCACTAACCTAAATCCTAACCTAGTCAACTAACACATTAATCCAACTTAGACTATTGCATTAATTATTACTCTAACCTATCTGATTTGACCATGATTAAATTGTTTGACCAAATTTATTCACTAACCTATCAACAAAAATTTAAAAGGTTTGATCATGATTATATGGTATGAGTCAAACCAAATTTAGTTTTCATAGGGTTTCAAATTTTCTCTTTTCTTTTGCTTTTATTTTTATACCCTCTTTTCATTTTTTCAATTTTTATCCATTTTCTTGTCTTGTATTTTCTTTTGTTTTTTTTTTTCTTTTTCTTTTGTAAATCATTTGCAGAATAAAATATTATTTACAATAAAATATGACTAGAGAAAAAAATTATAATCACCACGTGATACTATGAAATATAGGGTTATAACACATCCTAGGGTATTACAATGTTCATCATAAATAAGTTATTGGTACTCACATTGATGTACATAATGTACTACAAACCTATAAAGAAAATTATCCTTGAAGATATATTTAATGACAATTAACCTATTTAGAGTTGTCCATATACTTATTAATAATTAATGACTCTGTCATATGGTCAAGGCTAATTAATGGTGTCACTATTGTACATACTCAACACTATCACAAGTGAATCCACTGAAGGTGACTAAGAAATCGACAATGATGCCGGTTTTTTATTTCATGTACTTAGTTACTAATTGAAATGGTTGTTGGTAAATAATCCAATAGAGTTGTCATTTCTTGTACAACTTATAATATGAAGGAATGATATGCACAGGTTTTTAGTCTTTATGGATGTTTATTTATTTGACCAGAATATAACACCTATATTGTTTAAGTTCTTGTACAATGGCATAAAGTTCCATTTCAGGGTGAAATCATGAAGGTGGGTTACACTTTTGCTTGTTTTATGAGAAAAAAAACTGTATTTTAACAAGTTATTCAACTTCCGACATATCAAAGTATTTTTTTTATTTAGAATTTCACTTTACAGTACAAACAAAACTTGTGAAGAATTGTGTTATCTTTCTAATGACTATTTTTCAAATTTTTTTTATCACGATTTGATATGTCAAATTGACAATTGTTTAACAGTATGTTTCTTAAACACGAAATGAATGATAATGAGTTACTTATTTATACAACAATGTTTTCTTTATTAAAATTATGTTTTGAAGAAACAAAATATACTGAAACAATCTACAAAGACTCTATTTTATTATGACTATCATTTTGAATTTAACGGATGAATATTATAATTTCTAGAATTTTTTGAAGTTGACCAAGCTGAAAACGTTGCAGAGTTTACATACATGTTTTTCTACACCTTGTATCTA
>ML791670.1:46158-80768 GCA_009831015.1 Picea engelmannii
AAATTCAATTGAAAATTGAAGATCATATTGAAGGGTAAATGGTAATGTACTGAAGACACACTTGATAGTAACTTATTTTTAAATTGGTCTTGTTACGCATAAGCATAGACATCAGAAAATTAAAATCAAAATATGATCGTTCTCAAGTTTTTACTATATAAAGATTCTCTATTTATTCATTCCATCCATCCTCAGTTTGTGAGGCATAGATTTATATCAGGTAGGTCTGTTTTGTCAACCCACGTTGATTTTTAACAGAGAAATGATTTTAGTTTCAATTTCAACTTTGGCTTGGAATTGATACTGACTGAGCAATCTGTTTCTGATTTTTGTTTCAGATGGGTTACACATTTCTCCCTGCATTCTTCTTTGCCTACCTGATACTCATCGCCTTGACATATGCGAGGGATTTCGGATACTCCCCTAAGGATCTTCGCAGTGAGGACAGAACTATAAGTCTTTATGAATCGTGTCTTGCTAAGCACAACAAGGGCTATAAATTCGTAGAGGAGAAGCAACAACGATTCGAGATTTTCAAAGACAATATGAGATATATAGATGAAGTTAACCAACAGAACCTGAGCTACTGGCTTGGCCTTAACGCATTTGCGGATATGAGTCATGATGAATTCAAATCAACATACCTCAGAAATATACCTAATATATCCACCCAACATAGAGGTCCTAACAAGGCATTCAGATATGAAAAAGTCAATAATATGCCCAATTCTATAGACTGGAGGACGATAGGTGCAGTGACCGATGTGAAATTTCAGCGCAACTGCGGTGAGTTTATTCATCTGAGAAATCTAAATTAACGTCGAGAAGCCTAAAAGCTGATAGGAGTAGTGGCTAAATTTCAGTTATGGCCTTGGCTCCGTTAAATTATCAGTTCGATTTTAAATTTCAGATTTATAAATGTATCAATTCCATTTTAAATTTCATATTTAAACTGATACATCGATTAATTTCAATTGATAATTTTTTTCTTTCAAGAAAACTATTGATTGAATTAGCATTTCTAATTTGTGGGTATATACGTTACACAGGTACAAATGAAATATGAAGTATTGTCCTAGATAACATACATGCAAACGCAATATAACATAAAAATGCAAAAACGACTGTAAAATACCTCCAAATTTCTCTCACGACCACTCGAAACTGCTCCCGCGACCGCGACCACTTCTCCCGTGACACAGACCTCGGCGACACAGACCTCGGTGACACAGCTCTCGGTGACACAGACCTCGGCGACACAGACCTCGGCAACACAGCTCTCGGCGACACAGACCTCGGCGACACAGACTCTCGCAAAGAGCCTCACAACCAAAAAAGTTTCTAACCGTCCCAAATCGATGTGTGGCAATTATATAAAACATTTTTCGGCCGAACTATTGTTCGGCCGAAAAATTGTTCGGACGAACAATCTTTCGGCCGAACAATAGTTCGGTCGAAACACTATTGCCGGAAAAAAAAATCTGACCGACCAAATTTCTACACGCAAATCGAGGGCCCGGTTATGGCTCCGTTCGATTTGACGTTTATGTTTTCGGCCGAACAATAGTTCGGCCGAAAATAATATCTTTCGGCCGAAAAAGTTATTTAGTTCGGTCGAAAATTTGTTTTTCGAAAATTTGGAGACCCGATTGTCACGAAAGTGTAACCCACCTTCGTGATTTCACCCTTCATAAGATGAATACTTACGCATTTTAAAACTAAATGATTTTGAATGCGATTGGGCCACTGTCTTAAGTGAGCATGGATCTAAAGTGTTGGTCTCTAATTTCAATAGTTTATGTAAATTAGATAGAATGAGAATTGGATTCATGACCCTCAATTGTTCAAAATATTATTCATACAATGTTGGCTTTCAACCTCTCTTAAACAATCAACGCATTGGCCAAGCAATGTGGTTGAATGATAAAGAATTTTTTTCTTCAAGTACTAGTTTATTGACTTGTTGTTTTTGTAATGAGAGTTGTGAGTGGGGAGACTCAACTAGTTGTTTTGATCTTCTTGGAATGTTTAGGTTTTATCATCAAATGATCATGATTTCTCAACTTTCTATCTTGTTTAGTTAAAACCAATAATATTGTAGACAAAGGTTGTCATTCAAGGATGTCATACCAATAATTCTTGATATTAACAATATTCTTTCATGGTAGAGACTAGTAACTACCATGATTGTGTGATAAGTATGGCTTCCTGAATAGTATATTAACTACTAAGAGTGGTTCTACACTACAAAGCACCTCATCCTTAAAAGTCATGTTAAAGTTGGAAATATTTTTGTATGGGGTGATTCCAAGTTCTTTCCATTCTTTCATCTTGCCGATATTCTAAGGTTTTTTTGATGGAGTTTAAAAAAAAACCATTTGATAATGATGTCTTTAGAAACAAAGATATTTTAATTGCCATTATCCACAATCACACAACAGGTTGCTTTTCCCATATCTATGTATTGAGTAGTCTTTCTATTTCCTCTTCTTCATCATTGTTTAAACTTGTGACAATTGTTGAGGATGCCAACAAAGTCAAGGCTTCTATATTAAAGAACACGATAGATTTATAACATCATTTATCTGAAGTTGAATATTTGTTGAATTAAGACATATTTATGGAGAATATCTTCTAAGTATTCCATTTAGATGCATCATGCCAAGATGAATTATGGTACTCACCCCGTTTTCCTATAAGAGGTTTACCACTACATTTTCCATGAGAATCTTTTTTTTTTAATGCTTCTTTATATAGTCTCCTTTATATTTAAGTAGATCATTTTTTCTTTATAAGGAAAGTAATAAAATAATGTTTCTTCTTAAAAGTTAACTAGATAATTTGGTCAAGAAGTGTCCTTCCTTTTTAATTTCATTTCAATCTTGTTCTTGTAATTGAATGGTTCTACAAGAGTGTTAATAATAACAGATTAAATATCTTATTGGATATAAGGAGATAAACCATTTATATACTTCAAAATTAATAATGTTTCTTCCTCCCTAATTTAGAGTCAAGCGAGTAGTTAGTATAAATTAATAATATAACTCTATACATTTTGATCTTTCCATTTTTTTAAATAATTTCATTCCTTAGATTGTTGTTCCATTTGTTTTGGTAAATATAACTCTTTCTCAACATAGTTCACAATTATTTTTACACGTGTTGATGGTTTTATATAACTCATCATGTTTTCTAAAAAGATTTTCCACAAGTGGTGTTATGGTGTATAGAGGTTAACATTTTCAATCTTTCTATCCTGATTCTACACAATAAATTTGTATCACTGCATCAACACATAAACATTGTAAGTCAATTTATTATGAAACACTCAACAGGTTCATCATTTCATTCACATGATGACAAGAAAAACATGAAATGATAATCTTTGTATGATTTTTATTATTTTTCTGATCTTAAAAATATGAATGTAATCGGATGGGAGATTTGTATTTTTGGCCATGATCTAGATCTTTAGAATGACCTACTCCTACGCTTTCCTTTTTCAAATTCGAATGACCGACTTATTCACTTTCCTTATTCAAATTGCATGAACATTTGGAACAAAGAAAGTGTTGAGGAATAATGGATATCAGTTGTAGGAATAAGCAACACCCAGTTTTTGTCGTTCCTTTTCCTGCACAAGAACACATTGATTCCATGATGCAGGTGGCCTTGAAGCTTGTGGAAAAGGGATTCCTTATCAATTTTGTGAACACAAACTACAGCCACTCTCACATAGCAGACGCTAACAAGAACAATTTGAGTAACCACATGATGATCCACTCTGTCGCAGTCTCCGATGGCCAAATAGCTCACCCCTGATGCCAGAAAGTATATTACCAAACAGACACTTGAATCCTTACCCTCCTCTTTGATTTAGTGAATGAAGATTTCCAGAAAGGGGACAATCACCTTTTCTGTGACATCACAGAGCTTGGCAATGTCAGTGCGAGTATCAGTGGAAGGAATTCTATCACTTTTTCTGTGACATCATAGAGCTTGGCAATGTGAGTGCAAATATCCAATCATAATGCTCTAACTAGCTTCTTACTTCCTACGCAGTCTGGTTCGTTCTTGCTAGTGTCTGAATTCACAATACTTCCAAAGCCTTTATTCCGTTGGTTTATGGATGCATGAAAGTGAACTGCTTCATTTTTCGAAGTTCCATTCCGGTCATATGTTTTCCATGCAATTAAAGAGACAAGTCTCATTTACCAGGAGAATGATTTCCACGTACTTCCCCTGCAAAGACTGGGAACCGTTAGATGGACAAGTGATCTTGGTTTGTTTCCTTCTAATTGTATTGTAGTAGTTTACAATTGGATTTATGTCAATCAACAATGGATTTATATTTGTTTATGTTGTTAAATATAATGTAACCTCGATAGTCTGATTGTACACTGCCAGTGGTCCTAGCCATCTGTACTTTCTATTCTTGATTTGCTTGAGCCTATTTATCTCAGTTATTTCCCATTGCATTGTAATCTCTTCAGTTCTTCTTACATTCTAATATACTGTTTTATGTTCTATTCTTTCTCTCTGCATTTCTTGCTTCACAATTTATCATGGTATCAGAGCTTCAACAATAAGCCTCTTCACAAAATCTGGAGAGCAACACGATCCTCATAGGGAAAAGCTTCACGGATCTTGAGAGCACGCGACACAGTCTTTTCACAAGGATTGGAGAGGTGTCTGTCATACTCTTGAAAGATATTCACAGGAAACTTCCATAAGGAAGTTGTCTTCTCATATGCTCAAAGATCAGCGTAAGAAGCTTACGCAAGGAAGCAGAGCGTACAACGCTCGAAAGATCGAGGACAAAGAGAGTGCAGAAGAAGAAACTTTAAAGATTCTTGTAATTTTCAAGAATCATCAAAGATTGTCGAAGAAGAGCTGCAGAACGAAGGAACATTTGAAGAACTCGAAGAAGTTCGTTCAAATTCGTTAAAGATTCCTGCAGAAGGAAGAATCGTTTAAATATTTACAGGCAATAGCTCAGATCTGTCAAAGACTGGAGCAGAGAGCAAAGAACTTGTGAAATTATTTAAAATCTTTGAAAGATTCACAAATTTTTCTTCCACAGGAGAAAATTCCTTCAAATTCAGCAAAGAATACATCTCATGTGCAAAGAACAGCCATTGAGGCCGTAAGATTTGTCCTGCGAATGGATCCAGAGTGGAAACCAGTTCAGAAGGGATGAGGAGAGCGCAGAAAAGGCAAAAGAATTTCAGCCATCAAATCTTGTGCAAAGGACCGACAGTCGTTGGATCAGCGATAAAGTGCACGAGGTTTAGTCCTCTGCAGCGCCAAGGAGAAATTTTCGACTAGTGAAGTCGCGAAATCCTGACATCATATGGACTGTCCATCAAGAGACACATGGCGAGATCTTGGCATTTTCGTTGACTCACAAGGTGTAAAGGTCATAAGACTACTGTGAGAATTCACGAATCATGAAATCATGAGTCATTCTGGACTGTTGGATCGTGAAATATCGTGAGCCGTCGATCTTATCCCATCGCAAAATCGAGGATTGAGAGTTGGATGAGCGAAGGAGACTGCTCTCCAAAACTCCGATACGCGAAATCCTGACATCAAGAATCACGAAATCCCGAGAGGATTGTGATCCATCCATCTCAGAGGACAGGTGGCAGCAGATCCAAGTGCCGTCAAATCGACATATCGGAGTTCGCGGTTTTGAAAGACCGTCGCAACAAGAGTTCTAAAGTCGCGAAATCGCGATTCACGAAATAGTGATAAGATCACAGCCGTCCATTTGTTCGGACACGTGGCGAACATCGAGGAAACCGTCAGTGTTTCAGCAATCGAGGTTCTCAGTCGACAGGGAATTTGGAGTCACAAATCGTGAAATCGTGAATCCTGAGGACAAGAAGCACGAGCATTTCGGAGCTGCGAAGTCCGAAATCCCGACAGGAGGGAAGCTTTGTTTTGGGTCCTAGCTGACATCATCTCGTCAAAACGAGGGAACGCGAATCTCCACGGGGAAACCCCCGAAGCAGACTTGAGTCGTCCATCTGTTGAGGACGCGTGGTAGAGATCAAGGATTTCGGAAAATTTCCTGAAAGCAGAATCTATCGTCATTACGGGATTCGAAAAATCGTGGATCCTGAAGACAAGACGTCTGGAGCATTTGAAGTCTGGAAATTGCGAGAAAAGATCAGGACTGTCCATCATAGGAGGACACATGGAGGAGATCAAAGGAATCAGGAAATTTCCCGAAAGGAAAGCGTCATCAATAAATCGGAGATCGGGGAATGGAGGAGTCAGAAGAGCTCATCATCAGGGTTCATGAAGTCCCGATTCGCAATATCCTGATAAGATCTGTACCGTCAGATCACAGGAAGATCTTGACCGTTAATCGTCCAAAAGCAAATTTCGCATTTCGGCAATTTGAAAGACAAAAAAAGAAACCCGAAAATCCCGTAGCGCTTAAACACAAGGCGCGTGGTCACATTGCACCGTGACAAAGGAAAATTTAAGGCCGATAATCTCCTTTTGGCCATCGGCAAATCGACGTTTCGGTGATCGGAGGTAAATACGAAATTTCCCTCTATTTTTTTCTGAGATTTTTTTTTTTTAAATATGTCGTGTAGCAACTTAGGACCAACTCAAGGTCTGATTCTACTTGGAAAGAATTACGAGTTTTCATCTCTTCAGATGAGATCGTTCTTGCAAGCACAAGAGTGTTGGGAACTAGTGGATCTTGGATATGTGGAGCTAGATCCAGCCGTCCTGTCTGCCATGACAAATCTGCAGCGAATTGCTCAGGCAACACTAAGTAACAAAGAAAATAAAGCGAAATTCTGGATTCAAAATTATGTGGATGACTCGATTTTCTCAAAAATCACAGACGTTGGTACTTCAAAACAGGCCTAGTGCATCCTTAAATCTTCCTACCAAGGAAATGACAGGGTCAAAACAGTTAAACTACAGACCTTGTGGACTCAATTCGAGAGTCTAAGGATGTCAAAGTCCGAAAATGTGGATCAGTTCATGACCAGAGTCATGGGTATCGTGAACCAGATCAGATTGACTGGTGAAACCATCACTGATCAACGAATTGTTGAGAAAATTCTCAGAAGTTTACCAAAGAAATTCGAAATGGTTGTAACAACAATCCTTGAATCCAAGGATCTGTGAAGGTTTTCAACAGATGAATTAATTGGTTCTCTGGTGACACATGAGACTAGACTGCATCTCACCGATGAGTCAATCTCCAATGCATTCAAAACTCAATTCTCCTTCAACAGAGGGAGAGGCAGAGGTAGAAGCAGAGGTCACCAAGGAAGAGGGAGCACTCAAAGTAACCCTCACTCTAGTGGAGGTAATAGACAATAGTATCTGAATCAAAATTTCCAAGTTCAAAGAAATCAACAACAAAATCAACATCAGAATTTCCAGCCTCAAAGAGGCATAGGGAGAAGGTCAAATGAGAAATCAAGCATACAATGCTATTACTGCAAAAATTATGGGCACTATGAATCTGAATGCAGGAAGAAGCAAGCAGATCAACTCTCAGGTAGAGCACATGTGTCAAATCACACGGGAGAAAACTCAAGAGGTATGTTTCTTTCGTGCCACAAGACTGAACAACAACCTAAAGATCTCTGGTTGTTGGACAGTGGATGCAACAATCACATGATAGGTAACAAAGATTTACTTTCATGCATTGATTCTTAAATCTCATCTAATATTACACTTCGAAATGATTACTTAGTCAAAGTTCAAGGAAAAGGAACTATTCATATTCTTACTAAACAGAATGTCAAGAAAGACATATACAATGTCTATCATGTTCCAGATCTGAAACATAATTTGTTAAGTGTAGGACAGCTCATTGAACATGGCTATAAGGTACTTTTTGAGGGAGCATCTTGCAAAATATATGACAAATACCCTAGCAGAAAATTGATTTCTGAAATCCATATGACTCAAAATAGGATGTTTCCCCTTACCCTAAGAACTGCAAATCTGAGTCAACCATATGCACAATGTGCATCTACCCTGAATGAAACAATGGTTTGGCATACAAGATTTGGAAATCTACCATTTCAGAGTCTAAGTCTTCTTCAGAAGAACTCCATGGTCAAAGGTCTTCCTATCTTTAAAGAGAAAATTCCCCCATGTGAGTCTTGCATACTTGGAAAACATCAGAGAACTAGTTTTCCACAGTCTTCCAATCAAGACAAACAACATCTTGAACTTGTTCACACTGACCTATGTGGACCAATGCAAACAGAGTCAATAGGTGGTAGTTTTTACTTTCTAACATTTATTGATGATTTCAACAGAAAAATATGGATCTATTTTCTTAGACGCAAGTTTGAAACTTTTGTAAAATTCAAAGAATTCAAGGCAGAAGCTGAAAAACAAAGTGGAAAATATATCAAAGCACTCAGGTCAGATGGAGGAGGAGAATACAACTCCAGATAATTTGCAAAATTCTGCAAATCACAAGGCATTTTCATGCAAACAACAACCAAGTATACTCCACAACAGAATGGAGTGGCTGAAAGGAAAAATCAGACAATAATGAATATGGCAAGAACACTTCTTAAAGAGAAAAGTTTGTCAAATACTTTTTGGGCTGAAGCAGTAGCATGCTCAGTTTATGTCTTGAATAGATCTCCAACCACCAGTGTAAAGATGAAAGTTCCTCAAGAAGCATGGAGTGGGACAAAGTTAAATGTAGCACATCTAAGGACATTTGGATGCATAGCATATGCTCACATACCTTCTGAATTAAGGAAGAAACTTGATGACAAAAGTGAGAAATGTATTTTCACTGGATATAGTGAAACATCTAAAGATTACGGGCTTTACAATCCAATCTCCAAGAAACTAATTCTCAGCAGAAATGTAATATTTCTGAAAAATCAATTCTGGAATGATTCAGAAAATCAGCAGATGGACAGCCAAAATCCATTGCTGCCAAGTTCTGAAAACGCAGACAATTCAGAACAACAGGTACCTCAAACTACTCTTCCAATATTGCAGGTACAAAGACAACCTGAAAATTCTCAGGATAACTCAACTTCCAGCATAGAATCATTCTCTGAACCACAGAATCAGAGAACTCGAAGTTTGAGAGAAATCCATCAGTAGTTGGATGACTTTGAACAACACAACCTTTTTGCTTTAATGTCATGTCAACCTACATCTTTTAAGGAAGAAGCTAAGGAGCCACATTGGGTTCAAGCCATGAATCAAGAAATTGACTCCATTGAGAAAAACAAGACATGGGATCTTGTTGATTTGCCAACTCACAAAAAGAGTATTGGTGTCAAGTGGGTTTACAAAACTAAACTCAATAAAAAAGGGCAGATCGAAAAACAAAAGGCAAGACTTGTTGCCAAAGGATTCTCACAACAACCAGGTACTAATTATGGTGAAACTTTTGCTCCAGTAGCAAGATTAGACACTGTAAGGACTCTATTGGCCATAGCAGCACAACACAAATGGAAAGTATACCAGATGGATGTCAAGTCAGCATTTTTGAATGGTTTCTTAAAAGAAGAAGTTTATGTCGATCAACCACCTGGATTTGAAGTCCAAGAGCACCCAGCCATAGTATATCGGTTGAAGAAAGCCTTGTATGGCTTAAAGCAAGCTCCAAGAGCTTGGTACAACAGAATTGACACTTATCTGATCAAAAGTGGTTTCAGCAGAAGCCAAAATGGGCCAACTCTTTACACCAAAACAGATTAGCACGGTAAAATTTTGATTGTATGTTTATATGTTGATGACATGATCTATACAGGAAATCTTGAATTAACAGATTTTAAACATGCCATGCATTATGAGTTTGAGATGACAGATCTTGGCATAATGAAATATTTTTTAGGAATTGAGGTTGATCAATCAACCAAGGGCATTTTTGTCTGTCAGCAAAAGTATGCAGCAGACATCCTCAAAAGATTTCGCATAGAAGAATGTAATCCAGCAGAAACCCCTATACCACTAGGCACAAAATTGAGCAAGAATGATGAAGGTCCTACAGTGGACTCTACCCTGTACAAAAGTTTAGTAGGCAGTTTGTTGTATCTTACAGCAACTAGGCCTGGCATTATGTATGCAGCCAGCCTTGTTTCCAGATTCATGGAATCCCCCAAAGATTCTCATTGGAAAATGGCAAAACGAATTTTGATATATGTTGTAGGAACTCTCAATTTTGGCTTATGGTACACTAAATCTGATAGTAATCAACTTTCTGGTTACACAGACAGTGATTTTGCAGGCAGCCTAGATGACAGGAAAAGCACATCTGGACATGTTTTTCAACTGGGCACAAACCTAATCTCATGGGCATCAAAGAAGCAGCCAATTGTTTCAATATCTTCTACAGAGGCAGAGTATGTCGCTGCTACCTCATCTTCTTGTCAAGTTGTGTGGCTGAGAAGAATATTGAAAGATATGTCACATACAGAAAAGGATCCAACTCCTATTTTATATGATAATACTTCAGCAATTGCTTTATCCAAAAATCATGTGTTTCACAAAAAAAGCAAACACATTGACACTCGTTTTCATTTCATACGCAAGCTAGTAAATAATGGTGATATTACACTGCAATTCTGTGGTTCTCGAGATCAGCTCGCTGATATCTTTACAAAGCCACTAGGAAAGTTAGTTTTTTTATTTTCAGAGACAACACTTAGGCATAATCAGTGCTGATGTTTGTAACTGTTGAGTTTAAGAGGGAGTGTTAAATATCAGTTGTCCTGGCCAGCTGTACTTTCTATTCTTGATTTGCTTGAGCCTATTTAGCTCAGCTATTTCCCATTGCATTGTAATCTCTTCAGTTCTTCTTACATTCTAATATACTGTTTTCTGTTCTATTCTTTCTCTTTGCATTTCTTGCTTCACAATTTATCATATGTTACTAGTAAGTTGGGTTTTCTGGTCACTTATTGTATCAACCCCGTTATCTACTGTTCACAGTAGAAGCAACATAATTTTCGTTTCTTGCCAGCAAAGAAATCAAAACGTTGAAAATAACAAGCAAACTGGGCAAGATTAACAATATATTTAGTGTAAGATATGTTGTGAATGCAAAGTATTTCAAAGCATTGAAGATAACAAGCAAACTGGGCAAAATTAACATTAGATTTTGCTTAAGATATGTTGTGAATGCAAATTGTTTCAATGGAATACGTTTATCTCAAAAGTTCGGTTTGTTATTCGGTCTGTTAGATGAGCCAACGACAATTGGGATTCCATGGCTGAAAGATCACGGGGCCACTTACAAAACCGCACTACCCTACCGAGTTCCACATATATTATTATAATCTGAATTGAGAACTTGATGAAATGATAGAGATTCTGCTGGTGGGGCCTGTCTATTAAGAATTCTGCGTAGCTACCAATCAATATTTTCCATCGTGGGATCCTACAGTAATCGCATAGAAATTGGGACGCGACTCTAATAATTTGGAGACTAGTTCCCAGAGCCTTCACTGAGTTAAACTTGATTTTTTTTAAATTATAATTTTTAAGAATCTATTTTACACTTAATAAAGTGTTATATTTTGTTTGGAAATTATCAAAATTCATTTAACACGTTCTTAGTACAACAAACCATATTCTCATATTCATAATGCACTACTCATCTTCATAACACTACGTTATATGTTGAATTTTTCATTCGTGCCTACCCAGGTCTAAGAGCATACGTGTTTTGTTTGGTTAATGGTAAATCAATTAAACTGACTAAGCAAACAGAGACATCGTTGTACAATGCTACCATTGCTGGTTTTCATACACATCCTATGGATTATATTGATCCAATTTATACATGATGAATTGTTCATCGTAGCCAATTTATATGTTTCCATCTATTGCGAAGAATTCAAGAAAGATACATTGCTTCTTATTTGATTAGCCTTATTGTGCTCAGAGGAATGTTCAAAATCGTTAAAAAGACAAAATTCCACCTCACAATCGCAACAGTGAACACAAAATCTTACCCTCCTTCAGATTCATATTAGCGATACTTCCACTTGATTTCACCAGAACGAAATCAAAGCTTCACTCGCCCTTCACATTGGTATAAGAAATACCTCCATTAGTTTGAGCAAGTGCGAGTATGATAGGAACTTGCTATTCACATTCACGAAGACGAGTATGTAACAAACTCCATGAAGATGAGAGGCTTAGATCACCATTATTTAAAAAAGGCTCGTTGAAGTTAACTTCTGAAATATCACATGGATCATGTTTATAAATTCATAAGAAGAGGTATAAGTTACATGATTTCAAACTGCTTATCAATATTTATATTTAGTAAATAATATCTTAGTTTCTTAGTACAATTGGCAAGGCCAATTCTGCTAAATAATGTCAGTTAGCTACAGAGAGCCATGCTAATCCACTCGAAATAAACTTATAAACGATTCTATATGGAATTCAATGTATAGACAATGTGTCCCTGGCACAGATTGAACTTATTGGAACGTATTGGATCATAGTATCGGATCACGAAATATCTACCTTGACAGAAAGTGATCCATCTGGTTAGTATAGTAGTGTATCACCAAGACTGGGAAGTAGTGCATCACCAAGACTCGGAAGGGATATAGCTCAGCAAGGTAGAGCACCTCGTTTACACATGCGCCAATGGTTTTCGGGAGAGTTTATCGATTCGTCCGATCCATGAAATAGGTTCTATGTTAAAAAGTCTTACTCTATCAATGTGTTTCTCTGGGGAACAATAGCATGACAAAGATGATGTTCGAATTCGAATTACGAATCTAATTGATATGGTCAATCCCATCTCCGTTCAATGCGAGGCATAATGAGTGCCCATACGGGGACCTCAAAATAGATTCTTTTCGCTCTATGACACTTTTAGGTGTATGAAGTGTCATATTTTATTTTTGGAGCGCTAGAGATAGCTAAATTTACTAGTACAATTCACTTGTTGTTATTTGGTGTGAGCCATATGTTCAGTTTAAAATTAACAAAGTCAATCTTTACATGTGTTATTGTTGCTGCTAGCTATTGCATGTGCTTGTATCTCCCTTCTTGGAAGGGACTTGTTTCTCAGCAAGGCTTCTTGTGATTTTAGTTTTTTTTCCTATGATAGGCACATTAAAAGTGTCATTTCTTTTTAAGAAGCTATTTTTTTCATCTTTGGTTCTTGCAAATATATTTTTATTTATTTCATGAAGGATATACAAATTTTTTCTTGAAATTTGTGAGAATGTAGCAACCAACCCTTTTTTAATGTGATTGTACAAGTTTATGCATTGTTCTAGTTTGTTGGTTATATTCTAAGTTTGTATGGACTATTATACCCATTCCTAAATAATTTTATAATAATAATAATAATAATAATCTATTTTTAAGGTCACAGCCAAGCCACACCAAATTGGTGTATGAGACCCCTTTGTTTGTGGGACAAGGGACCCCCCTCCGCCTAGTGATTTGAATGGTAAAGTATGGAGGTATACATACCCTACCTCCCTCTGGATTTGAACTTTTGACCTTTGTTCTAGTTTGTTGGTTCTATTCTAAGTTTCTATGGACTATTATACCCATTCCTAAATATCTCTACATTTTGTGACAATTTTTTTCTATGTTTCTAAGAAAATGTTATATGTTTAGGAAGAAACACTTTCATTTTTAGTACTAACCAATTTTAGGGTTCCTTTTTCTTGGTTTTAGTGTTTCATCTCAACATTAATTCAAAAGTTTCTCTTGTTATTTTTTTGGTTTGTTATTTTTTTTATATTTGAGTTGTTTTAAATGTTAAGAAAATTTTGATATAGCAAAAAATCATTAATTTTATTACTTTCAAAATTCATTTTATTTTTCCTTTCCAAATTCATTTTATTTTTCCGCATTTACAACTTCATTTAGAAACTCAACCATAGCATTCTATCTATAATTAGTTCACAAAACTTGTTCATATATCTCAAACCTACACCATATTCATGGTTTCACAATGCTAAGCTCACCCTCTTATAATCAATAGTTTAACTCATCAACAAAATAAATCCCTCATTTGATGAACAAAACAATATTTTATTTATGTTATGATGCTGGGGATAGACATCCAAACAATTCACCACGATGACTTACATATGATACATAGTTTTTTTCCTTTATGTTATTTGAAAATATTTTATAATGGTTGTGGTCAAAACTTGTTTGTCAATGGGATGCATTGTTGAGTTTCAATACTGAGGTCGAGTTTGGTAGTTTAATAGATCCTTCCTAATTCTTTTAAGTTATTTGTTAACCATTTCTTGGGTTACGGAGGCACTTGAGGAAAACAGTTTTTGACCATTTCAATATGCCCCTAGCACCTTTTACTATAATTGACTCTTTTACACGTTCAATAAATCGTTTAGTGGACTTCATCACCATTCATTCAGAATCATTGAAAATCCTTTTTTATATACATAGTTTGAGAAGATCATTATCTAGACCTTAGAATAATGTTTTTTTATTTCCATGGGATAACGATTTCTACTTCATATATATATATATATATATATATATATATATAATACAGTGCATCACTTGAGCACACAGTTACAACTTAGAGACATTATTTTTTCTTTGAATTCATTTTATTTCTCATTACACTTATCCTTAAAATTATCGATTTACTATTTCATAGAAAGGTGAAAGTTGTCAAGAAAGATAGTGAACCCTCATTTTCATAGGTTTTCCCTTATGATTCAATGCATCCTCCAATCATCTCATGGGGTTCATGCAATTTTTCTGGCATATTGTGTTAGATTTCCTTCTAGTCCTCCTTCAAGTCCATCCATGTCAATCTTTAACTCAACAAACCTATCCACTTCAACTTCCACATCAACGAACTCATCAATTATTCCAACAGACAACATGGTTGGAACTAACCAAAACCCATCCCTCCCATATATGGCTAGCATATGCATTTTGCATCTAACTAATATTATTAATGATCCTATACACCATGGTGGTATTTTGTCCACTACAAACCAATATTATTTCTAACATGGCCAAGTTTGAAGGGTATGCATGAGAGGATCCATCCAACCATATTATGTATTTTCACCTATGGTGTTAATGTTATTACATCACTAGATATTTTGTTGGGATTGGGACATTTCAACACACCCTAGTAGAGTCACGATGAAATGGTATATCGATGAACCAACTAATAATTATTAATTTTTTTATTATGTATATAAGTATTTCTTTATGTTCTTTTAATTACCAATGAAATTTTTTAAGTTATCACTAGCTTTCATCAAACTACAAGCAACCATATCAATGATCACATTCACAAATGGCATAGGAGATAGAGTTTTTGGAAAAATAGGATCGCGAAGCAATAAAATAAAACAAATATGAAAATAAAACACATAAGATACATAATACAATAGAGACACAGATATACATGGCTCAACCAGTGTGGGCTATGTCCACAAGAGAAATTTTCAGGTCGTACCTTTTTATTATCCAACAAAATAAAGGGATACAACATACAATAGACCCACTATACCTTCTTGTTCTTTCTCTCAGAGTCTCATCTCCCATAATACAAAATTAACAATAATACAAAGATGCAATACAATTTCCTCATAAGGGAGCGTTTCCTTCTAGGGAAAAAAACCCTAAAAATAACTTCTATCGTAAGATCTTTGACCTTATAATCAACGGTCCACATTGAATACGAAATTACAATATTTTACAAGTAATTTTTTCCCAATATTTTTCTCTGGGGCTGTTGCCCCTTAATCCCCGCCATGGGGGGCTACAAAAAAAATTTGCACCATTGAAACAAACCTCTGAATATAACTTCTAATCATGCTCCAAAACCAACAAAAGTTTGTGTAAGATTGAAATAAAAATTTTGATCATTTTAAATTGGTTTTTGAATTCTCTTATTGCTATCATTTCTAAATATGTAGTTAATACCATGCCTAAAATCTAAAAATAAGTTATTCTTAAGACCCAAAAATTTCACATTATTTATGTCCATTTTTGGGTATTTATACATGGTCATCATTGATGCTTTATCTACTCATTCTTCTAAACAAAATATACCAAGAGAATCACATGCCACTTATGGTGTTATATAGTATATTTCCCAAGCTTCCAATCAACTTGATAAATTAAATTTCTCTTTTAGTACTAGCTGTAAGATCCTAGCTAACAGAAGCTAAAACTTAGTACATCTAAACATAAAATTTAAATCATGATTTCTTGACGGTTTTATAATCAACAACTCACAATCTAATAGTTCATTGTTCAACCAATTATAATTGAGCAACCTGATCTACAGATCATATTTATAAAATTAAGCCTACACTGCTTAGTAAAATAGTGAACCATTATATCGATAATGACATAAATACCTCTCAGTGATGTTGTTTCCCCAACTATGTCTGTCATCGCTTCTCTGCCCAAACTCTAACCAAGCTGCTCTGCCCAAACTTTGCCCAAAACTTAATATTTCCTCCTTGTCAGCTAGGAACGGAGCCTATTCGGCTCCCTAGCTCCAGGATTGTGTGAGGATTCGTAGCCCCTGAGCCCAAAACTCCCAACAACTGATGCTCCCCTATAACAGTCCACCCAAACTCCAAATCAGAAAAATATAGTCCCTGATCTCAAAATAATGATTCCTTCCCCCAAAACTCAAAAGTGTCCCCCACAAATGCCTTTGCCTCCTCATATCCTCCTTCCCATTCACCACCTCCTCCCTTCATTCAATTCCACCCACCTTATCCCTCCATTCAATGCCTTATCCCTCTATACGTTAAGTTTTCTATTAAATAAATTAAAAATTATTAATTTTTAATTTGTTACCGAAACATTAAATGAGTTAATTAATTAATCAACATATATTAGACAATAATTAATTAATTAATATTATTAATAAATAATCATTATTTAACTAATATACATTAGGACAGTTAATTATTTAATTAATTATACTTGATCAACCTTAAGCAATTATTTAACTAGGGTTGTTATATACACCCACCCTTCAGGAAACTTCATCCCGAAGTTAAAGTATTTTATGATAAAAGGGAAAAGAAACATGGTTCACACATTCATAACAAATAACCGACATTATTAGTAAGTAAGTGAAGAAAACTCATACATACTAGCGTACATGTGCAAGAAATGCATGTGTATCTAGTACATGCAAGTCTCGTTCATGTACTAATATCAATAACTATCATCTCTATAGTAATTTCCATATGCATCCAATCCATTCAACAAGACTATTCATTTTATAAAAGACAATAAACCAATCAAATGTTTGCGAAATCCTTTAATTACAATTATCTAGCTCAACAATGTTATTTAGACAATTGTAGTTTAGTTACATAATTATGAATATTCATATATATCCATTTTCTTTTCAGAAGGAAAAACAATAAATTCCACCATAAGACAAATCTCCATACACTCTCCACTATTTCTACTCATCCTTCCTCCCTAACTTACTTCCATCTTCCATTCCTATCCTTCCTCTATTGGACTATCTTGGAGCGTCAACTATATTGACCTAACTCCAAATAGAACCCATAAGTGGAAGTGTCACTGTCTTGACCAAGCTTCCCCAACATGCAACTGACAGTCATCATCACACGTCTAGGGGAGTGTGAGCTAACACCGTCCTCCCATGACTTCAGGTTTTGGAGGATACCACGGTGGCAAATGCCTCCACCCCTCCTAATCATGACTTGGGTCCACACCCTAAAATGGAATGTACAGTGGCATCGTGTTACTGGGAGTTTTCTCATCGTCTATTCAGTTTTGGGAAGTCTCACCACCTGAAATCCTGCACTGGTCCACATATCATAGCAATTCATCCAAACCAATATAATTTCACATACAAGGATTCATGCCATATTGTTTCTCGGCTAGTGGTCATGAAATCCACTTTCATCATCATTATCCCTTGGCTATTTCATAGCCCATAACCTGCAGATTAGTCTGTAACACAAACTCATACATATCTATCCTGTATTATCATGTAATTACATACAACTATAATCTTAATTCGGTATCCACATACCAACAACTTTAACATCAAAGTTTTCAAGTTAGAATAGATCTCATAATATCCCATAATTCAATTAACGTTACCCATTCATAGAATTATCATTTACATAATAGTTTGTATCATTTCCAACATCATTCAAACAACATTTAAACCCTCATAGGATTCTCATTCATACAATATATCGCATCATATCCATCATCATCAATAACATCTAAACATTCATAGAATTTACATTCAAATAGTAGATCGCATCATATACATCATCATCAATAACATTTAAACATTCATAGAATTTACATTCGCATAGTAGATCGTATCATATCCATCATCATCAATAACATTTAAACATTCATAGAGGTTCATACGTCTTAAAAGTCCAAGTGTATTATTTAATAGTTTCACTTGTGAATAGAAAATAAAGGTGTGTAGGCCTCAAGTAATCTTGGTTGTCTAAGTCAAAAGGTGGTGTTACATACACCTAACCTTCGAGAAACATATTCTCAAGGTGGTCAAAAAGTGAGGGATAATCTCTTCGTAGTGTCCACAGAGATTCCTTCACCAGAAATGATATGTCCTAAATAGTGAATTTCTTTCTGGAAGAAGGAACACTTCGACAACTTCCCATACAATTTGTTCTCTCTAAGGAAGGACAACACCACTCACAAGTGTTCCTCATGTTCTCTTTTGTTCTTGGAATAGATGAGGATGTCATCTAGAAAGACTTGTACAAAATGGTCTAAGTACTTCTGGAATACTCCGTTCATGAGGCTCATGAATGTTGTTGGAGCATTGGTCAATACGAAAGGTACTATGATGAACTCGTAATGTCCAAACCGATTTCGAAAGGCAGTTTTAGGAATATTGCCTTCCTTAATCCTTAACAGGTCTAAAGCCAACAACAAATTGTTTTCCCATATCACTTCCAAAAATTATATGTCCATACTATAATCCAGAAAAAGTTCCTATTAACACTAAACAACAAAAACTATTTAAACATGTTCTGGATTAGTTACCTCCTATCATACAAGATAGAGGATGATCCCTGAAAATAAGTTTGTTTTGCAAAAATAGAATAACAGCAGGAATACTCCTATAGGAGTTTATATAAAAAAATAATTACATAAATGACATTGTTTTTTTTTTTAATAGGAAAATGCTAGTCTAATAATGCTCATCCCATGACTCATTCTCCTTGAAAATAACATCATAAACTATTGTTTTCCTAAAAAATATAAAACAAAATCGAATTTAGATAATAATCAAAATAAATAATTTCAAAAGACAAGCTACAAGATTTTGTAGCTAGTCTAAAATAATAAAAATAAAATCAAAGCGAATCTATTTATTGTTTTTCAAACAAAACCAAATCACAAAAATCAAAACAAATATTTACCATTTCAAGGATTTGATAAAGAAGCATCTGAATTTATGATGGTGTTAAAATTTGTTGAGTTTTTAATAATCAAATTACCAGCCTTCTTAATCCTCTTTGTAAAATTCACATCTGGATTACTCTGCTTCGCATACCTGCCTTTTTTCTTGACAACTGATTCATTTGGGACAACCTAAATCGGCTCATGGGGAGGAACAGTAGGGTTAGATCTACAAGGATTGGGGTTTTCATTGATATGGAGAGGTAATTTAGTTATATTGTTGTGTAGGGTAAAATTATTTGTCAACAAGAAAATTTCCCAACTGTCCCCAGTCTTAGATAGATGTGAAATCACGAGGATTTGAATAAGGCCATGGTGAAACATGATTGACAGTGGGTTCAACCTCTGTGTCTGGTAAAACTTAGACATTTTTTGCAGATCTTCAAATCCACAGAGAGGAAAGGGGAAATAAAAAAAACTCAAACGAAACAAATTTTCTAAGAAATTGTTATTCAGAAAATGATGCATACCTATGAGATAGATTCATTTCTGAAGAAAATGCTCGTATGGAAGGTAAACGACCCCGTTTCAGAAATGGGGTTTTAACGGTTTTTCCAAAATCGTAATTGTTTGCTCAGAATCCATCTCGCAAAACCATGTCTCTTTTGGGCAGCACTGCAATTTCTTATATGCCATGAGAAAATGACAAGTCACGCCTTCGACTTTGATGTTCTTAAACCATCGATCCCCTTCTTGGGATAACTCATATCTTGTTCTATATAATCCTCGGTCACTTTGAGTTGCAGATCCCCAATCTTAGTATTGGATCCATCAAACGACTAAGCGAAAGCATGTGCCACTGCCAGGTTATAACCCTCAAACCGTCTGATGAAAATGTCACAGCCATGTGCTAAAATGTCACTTGCAGCATCGTCACGAGAGAGGAGGTCTTGCAAACCAAACAGTTCAATTCTTATCACTGGCGCCATGGGTACTATCACAAAGATATAGCAATGGCAGCGAGAGGTAGGTTGTGATCTCCAATACACAAACAATAGTAAAAGGTCTGCAAAATCGAGAGAGGCCCAATACCTAAGGGCTTGGGAGGCTACCATAACTAACAATTTGAGCTTTGGGTGGGTAAGAACCAAAGGACACGCACGATAGTAAACCATTCTGCGTAATGAACACTAAACCAAAACCACTACCACTTACCTCTTCCAATATTGAATGTGAGACTCAATTATGCGGGACAGAGGGTGATGTGGAATTATGAGTGTGTCAGTTATGTACCATGGTGATCAGATCATGATGCGACTGGTAAGAGTAGGATTAATATTTGGAATTTAACCAAAGGTTATGCACATTCAAGCATACACCAAATGTGAAAAACCATATAATCAACCATAGAAATGACTAAATCATATCTCCCAAGTGAATAAATCAATGGTAGTGGATCAACAAATAAAAATATTAGCTTACAAACTTTAAGGTTTATAAAAATATAGATTCCCTTTAGGTGTAATCCCTTTTGCAAAAGAAACAAAGAAATCACAAACTGTATGATGATTACCCAAGCCAAAATTTTGTTATAATTTCATGCTTTCAGTCATGAAATTAAACAAAACAAACAATAGATTAAAAATGAAGAAATCTTACACTTAGCTAGGCCAATGAATCTTCTCAAAGCCAAAAAGACATAAAAGTTTGTAAGGATAAGGAGGCAACTACAAAAACAAATTATCCCTTGGCGACGACATTTTATCATGATAAAATTTGACAAGAGTTGTTGGCTACCAACATGCCCCTGTAGGACACCTCTGACCCTAAAGATTTGATACCTCAGAAATCTTGACATTGAGCCCATGACCAGGTCCTTAGCCCTATCTTGTGAATATTCCTCTCCTGATGTTGGATGTCCATGGTCCTCTGCCTGCTCCACCTCCTCATCCTCAACACTGCCACTTTCAGAGTATACCTCAATGTAATGAGCCTTTCCCATTCTATCCTTCCCAACACATATATGTCGTGGTTCCAATGGCTCCTTATAGTTGAAACACAGTTCATTTTTCCTCAATCCTCTCCTGGTCTCTTCATCCAGTTTGGCCTTGACGACCCAATCTCTCTGAGGTGATCTGATTTCCTTAGTCTTTGAGGTAAAAGTGGGTTTGGGTGGAAACAAGATTTTAGGTACCGCATCATGCATGTCTCGATCTCTGCTCACTACATCCTGTAAGGAGGTAGGCTTTTAGACCTTGACCCATCCTCGTAGAGGCTCCATTAGCCCCTCAACAAACAACATCACCAAATGGTGCTCTGAAATGTTTGTCACCATCACAACAACCCTCTGAAACTTAGATATATAGGCCTTTTATCTACCTATCTACTTGAGTTGAGCCATCTCTTTGAAGTGAATCTCAGGGTCCTTCCTGTCAAATATTGTGATGAGTCTCTATGTGAAGTCGAGGTAAGAGGTAACCCTAACATTTCCCAAGGTTACTAACCCATGGTACCACCACTCATGCGCCTCGCCATCTAGGGGCAAGGTGGACAACTTAATGGCATATGTCTCTATCATCCGGTGCATTTGGAAGTAATAGTTGAGCTTCTGCACCCATGATCTAACATAGCATTTAGAGCCCCCATCAAAGCTGGGAATAGTGACCTTCCCAAGGGTATGGTGAAACTCAAAATTTTGTGTCATGGCCCTCATGGGCCCTCTCAATTGGTTTCTTCTATTCATATTGCAGAACTCCATGAATGACATGGATGAGTGGAATGTATCTCCTAACCTCTTGTACTCCTCTAAATATGCCCTATAGGGATCCTCCTTATCAGCCTGCATCAATGGACCTGCAACATCATTCCCCAAAAAATGAGGCATAGTGGGTTTGGGGGATTTGGTGTACAAGTGGGGGTGGCTCTGCATGGTAGTGTGTGATTTCCTACCCTCTCCATTGTTTGAACCCCCATCACCATTCTGATTCTTCTTCGTTGGGCCCTCCAAGGAGTTCTTAGCTAGATTCCCCATAAGGTCCATCATGGCCTTTTGACCCTTGGCCAAATCATTCAAAATATTGAAAATACTTTTGACATTGGTGTCATCTTCTTCCCCCATAGTTTATTTTCCCTTAGGTGTGATATATGGTGTTTCCTCTCTTGTTTCTTCTTCCCTAACCACTTCTTCTTCTTCCCACCTAGGGGGGTATGGGGTTCTTCCCCTACATCTTCGGTAGGTAATATTACGCTCGTCTTTTGGTCTCATAAATCTGATTATAAGTGCACCTCAAAGCCCACAATTGTAGAGGAACATGTTCTAATACCATTGTAGGATACCCACCTCAGTATTCTCCAGCGTTGAGGTGATTTTTCTGAGTTTAAGGAGGGATTGTCACTGTGGTATTTCTTCAAACAGTTTGTATACTAGATGTTGTAGGTGCAATTTTTATATATTTTTACAATTAAGATACCTCTTAACGATTCATAAGTAATTTCCAATAATGGCAGTCATTGAATATGTTACTACAAAGCAAAACGCTAGAAGTAGTGGCTGCTCATTTTATTAAAATCAAGAAAACCATACATAGATTGTCCCAAAACGTGCATAAGGAAAATTCCAATGATATTTTCAGTTTATAACATCAAAAAAACAATAAACATGTTGTAATAATAAGATAGAACATGGATTTAATGGGTGAATAGGTGAACTCCTGTAGTGATTTGATTAAAGTGGAATACTATCTTCTAGCAGCAACAAATGGACACCTCAAAGTAGAGGTTCGACCCCTCTAGGAAACACCATCAGATATATATTTATGCAGTTGTAAATATAAGAACATATAATAATACAATACACCCAGAAAGATTGTTGGTACTCGACAAAGCAAAGAAATATACTCCAGGAAAGAGTGGCAGTGCTCCACAGTCCAGAAATAGAGAATAAATGCGCCCAGCTTGGAGATATAACTCAACCTTCAAGCAGTTGTAGTTTGTTTCTATCCTTATTCCAAAAGATATGCCCAATTCATAGGGTTGGTACCCCACAAGAAGTATATATGATCTAGCAATGATATCTTTGAGTCCTCTCTTCAAACAACTCATCCATCAAGCAACACAAGTAGCCTAAGGAATGGCAAAGCACCCATCCTAAGAATATTAGCACCCATAGCTGTAAACTCAACCAATAACCAAGAGATCGATTTGCCAAACATCCACTAAGAAACGGCTAAGAAGATTCTCCACCCAACTCAATAAATCGAATCTGAGAATGATTCTCTCCTTATCAGTGCAACATAATGTCGAAATCTGAGTGATTATGATCCCAATTTCCTCAAAAATGAGAAAATGCAAGAATGAGGGGTGCCTCCTCATTTCCCCTCTTTTATTTCTCCATTGAGTTGTTTCCCTCTCACTTTACTTTTTAATTTTATTTTTAAAGACACTTTATGCTTGCACACTTTATAATTTTTAAGTGACTTCATTTGCCTAAGACCCATGTTCCCCTTTCTTCCCTTTTTCAGTTTATAAAGTTATTTCCTAGGAAAATGTTGAGTTCCCTAGGTGACTTTTCTGATTTAGAATATGGGAACCAATTTAGGTTAATAATACCACTCCTTATGCTTCCTAGGCCCACCAGGACATTACAATCCTCCCCATACGAGATTTCTTGTCCTCAAGCAATTTTAATCCAAGATGTTGTAATATCTACTCTCCTTCCCAAGTAGCATCCTCGATAGGTAGATTTTTCCATTTTATCATGTACTCTTTGATGCTCTTGTTCCTTAATTTCCGCTCTCTGGTCTCCAACACCTCCTCTAGAATTAGGATCAAATTCCCTTCCTCATCCAATGGTGGTATCTCTGTAGAGATGACAACATGTTGTCCCACTAGCTTCTTGAGGCATGAAACATGAAATACATTGTGTATCTTACACCCCTCTGGAAGCTCTAACTCATAAGCCACCTCCCCGACTTGGCTCAAAATCGTGTAGGGACCATAGAATCATGGATTCAATTTCTCTACCCCTTTCATTTTCAAGGATGAATGTCTTTCTAGATTCAAGCAAAGGTATACCAAGTCTCCCACCTCGAAACTAAACTCCACTCTATGCTTGTTGGCATACATCTTTTGTTGATTCTGTGTCATTTGCAGGTTATCTTTGAGAGTTCACAAGATTTCCTGACTCTCCTGAATCCAATATTTGGATTTGGGTGCCCGAATGTCCCCAAATGTTAGGTCCACAAAGATGATGGCATCATAAGCATACAAGGCTTTGAAAGGTGTCATCCTGATCGACATGTGGTAAGTGTTGTTATATAAATGCTCACCCAAGTGTATCCATTTGATCCATGCCTTTTGTTGCCCCGATACATAATTTTTCAAACACCCCTCAAGACATTTGTTCACAATTTAGGTATTTCTAGTCTGAGGTTGATAATTGGTACTAAGAATTAATTTTTTCCCTATGAGTCTGAACATCTCCTGTCAGAAACCCCCCATGAATCTGTTGTCTCGATCACTAACAATTGTCATGGGCAATCCATGCAGTCGAAATACCTCTTTGAATAAAAATTATGCTACTTGTGCTAGAGAGTATTTGGACGATATGGAAAATAAATGGGTGAATTTAGTAAGCCTATCAACCACCACGTAGATAAAATACTTCCCCTGAACCAGAGGCAACCCTGTAATAAAATCCATCAAAATGCTTTCTCATTTTTGTTCAGGAATAGGAAGCAGTTGGAGAAATCATGTTGGATAGGTATGTTCCACCTTGTCTTGCTGACAGATGTGGCACTCCCATACAAACTTCAATACATTAGTCTTGAGACCCTTCCAAGCGAACCTCTCTCGAATTTGTCTATAAGTATTCAGGTACCCTGGACGACCTGCCAAAGGAGAAGTATGCGCAGCATGCAAAATTTTGTCTTTCAACTGAGATTCTGGTACTAAATAGATCCATTCCTTATAATATATGATGTCATCAATAACCATGTACCTGTCATCACATACCTAACCATCAAGTATCTCACAAGAAAACCTATTTTTGGAGTATTCTACCAATAGAAGTGCCTTCCATTCCACTAAAATCTATATGAGAGAGAGAGTGGGTATCCTAGATAGGGCGTCGACAACCACATTATTTTTTCCTTTCACATACTCAATTGCAAAATCATAGGCTTGGATTTTACTGATCCATTTTTGTTGCCGCTCACTCAGCTCCTTTTGTTGCATGAGAAACCTCAGGCTATTATGATCGGTATTTACCTTGAACCTGTTTCCCACCAAGTATTTTCGGAATTTGGTCAAAGAATGAATTATGACCAACATCTCTTTGTCACATATGGAGTATTGTCAATCATACTCTCAGAGTTTGTGGCTCTCAAATGCTATTGGGCGACCGTTTTTCATCAATACAACTCCTATCCCAATTCCTAAAGTATCACACTCCAAGACAAAGGGTTGAGTGAAATCAGGGAGTGCTAAAACATGGCATGAACTCATCACCTGCTTCATTTTCTCGAATGTCTCTTGGGCATCCTTTATCCAAACGAAAGCCCCCCTTTGGGTGAGATCATTCAGTGGCACTATCAACTATGAGAATCCTTTTACAAATTCCCTATAGTAAGTGAAGAGACCAAGGAAACTCTTTAGTCTTGTCACATTCTTGGGAGAAGACCACTCAATGATTGCCCTGATCTTTTGTTGGTGCACCTGTGCCCCATTCGCCCCAATCATGTGCCCCAAGTAGAGCATCTATGTCATACCAAACTCGCACTTGGATTCCTTTGCATCCAGTTACTGACTCTCTATAATACCCAGTACTTCATCAAGATGTCGCAGATGGTACTCCCATGTTTTGATATATATGAGGATGTCATCAAAGAAGACCAATAACAACTTCCTCAGTTGCTTATTAAACACATGATTCATGCACGACTGGAAAGTGGAAGGGGAGTTAGTTAGCCTGAAAGGCATGACCAGAAACTCATAATTCCCATAGTTGCATCAAAAGACTATTTTAGTTACATCCTGCTCTCATACCTTGATCTGATGATACCCTAATCGAAGATCAATCTTCTGAAAAATTTGGTTCCACTGTGATCGTCCATTAATTCATCAATCCTGGGTATGGGGTATCGATTATTGATCGTCTTCTTGTTTAGAGCCCTATAGTTAATACACATATGCAGAGTACCATCCTTCTTCTTGACTAAGACAATGGAAGAGGAAAATGGGCTAGAACTAGGGCAGATGTGGCCCATTTTCAACAATTCTTTGATGGTTTTTTCAATCTCGTCCTTGTAATATTTGGGGTGCTTATAGGGGTTTCTGATAACTGCTTGGACCCCCTCTTCTAGCTCTATGATATGCTCAAAACCTCTATCAGGTGGAATGTCAGGAGGAATGTCACTAAATAATTTATGATGTTTGTGGAGTAATACCTATAATTCCTTTGGAAGTTGTTGCAGACGGTCGTCTGGCTCTCTGTCAGAAATAAAACACCCTACAACCCACTCTATATCACCATGCCTCATAACTGCCTCCATGTTATGCGATGAAACAATCTTTGGTGGGTACTGGTGCATGGCTCGTAGGACCAATTTATTTCCATCTGGGCCTATGAACTCCATATCCATGGTCCTATGATCAATAGTGTATCTCCCAATAGAGTAAAGCCATTGAATGCCCAACACTACATTGGTCTCTATTATGTCCACCATGAAGAAATCATCTATCATTGAGTAGTTTCCCATGGTTATTGTGAGCTTGGGATTCCACTTGGTGCAACTCATCTAGTGGCCTCCTGGTATGACTACTGTGAACCCATTGAATTCGTTTGTCGAAATTCCTCTCCTCTCAACCATGTTACCGTCAATGAAGTTATGGGATGCTCCCCCATCGGTCAATATTGTCACCTTGTGCCCCTGTAGAACACCTCTGACTTTGAAGGTATGATACCTCGAAAATCCTGACATCAAAACCATGACTGGGTCCTTATCCCCATCCTGTGAAGATTCCTCTCCTGATGTTGGATGTCCCTGGTCATGTGCCCACTCCACCTCCTCATCCTCATCATTGTCACTGTCAGAGTATACCTCAATGTAATGGGACTTTCCCATCCTGTCCTTCCCAGTGCATATGTGTCCTAGTGCCTATGGCTCCTGACAACTAAAACATAATTCACTTTTCCTCAATTCTCTTCTGGTCTCTTCATCCAGTTTGGCCTTGTCGACCCAATCTCTCTAAGGTGGCCTGATTTCCTTAGTCTTTGGGGTAAAAGTGGGTTTGGGCGGAAACCAGCTTTTGGGAACTGCATCCTACTTGTCCCAAGCTCTGCTCTCTACATCCTGTAAGGAGGTAGGCTTATAGGCCTTGGCCCATTCTCATAGAGGATCCATTAGCCCCTCAACAAACAACATCACCAAACGGCCCTCTGAAATGTATGTCACCATCACAACAACCCTCTGAAACTCATACATATAGGCCTCTGGGCTACATGTCTTCTTGAGTTGATCCAGCTCTCTGAAGTGAAGCTCATGGTCTTTCCTGTCAAATCTCTCGATGAGTCTCTGTGTGAAGTCTAGGTAGGATGTAACCTCAGCATGTCCCAAGATGACTAACCCATGGTACCACCACTCATGGGCCTCGCCATACAGGTGCAAAGGGGAAAACTTAATGGCATATATCTTTGTCATCTGGTGTAGTTGGAAGTAAGTTTCGAGCTTCTACACCCATGATCTATTGGAGCATTTAGAGCCCCTATCAAAGTTGGGAATAGTGACCTTCCCAAGGGTACGCTGCAACTCAAAATTTTGTGTCATGGCCCTCATGGGCCCTCTCGGTCGGTTTCTGCTCTTCATATTGTAGAAATCCACAAACAACATGGCTGAGTGGAAAGCATATCCTAACCTCATGTACTCCTCTAAATATTCCCTATAGGGCTCCTCCTAATCAACCTGCATCAATGGACCTGCAACATCATTCCCCAAAACTTGAGGCATAGTAGGTCTGGGGGATTTTGTGTACAAGTGGGGGTGGCTCTGCATGGTAGTGCATGAGTGGCTACCCTCTCCATTGTTTGAACCCCCATCACGATTATGATTCTTCTTTGTTGGGACCTCCAAGGAATTCTTAGCTAGTTTCCCCATAAGGTCCATCATGGTCTTTTGACCCTTGGCCAAATCATTCAAAATATTGAAAATATTATTGATCTCGGTGTCATCTTCTTCCCCAATAGTTTTGTTTCCCTTAGTTGTGATAGATGGTGTTTCCTCTCTTGTTTCTTTTTCTCTAACCACTTCTTCTTCTTCCCACCCAGGGGGGTCAGGGGTTATTCCCCTACGTCTTCAGTAAGTAATATTCTGCTCGTCTTTTGGTCTCATAAATCTTATTATAAGTTCCCCTCAAAGCCCACAACTACAGAGGAACATTCTCTGATAACATTGTAGGATACCCACCTCAATATTCTTTAGAGTTGAGGTGATTTTTCTGAGTTTAAGGAGGGATTGTCACTGTGGTATTTCTTCAAACGGTTTATATACTAGCTATTGTAGGTGCAATTTTTATATATTTTTACAATGAAGAGACCTCTTAAAAATTCATAAGTAATTTCCAATAATCACAGTCATTGAATATGTTACTACAAACTATAATAGTGGTTGCTCATTTTATTAAAATCAAGAAAATCATATATAGACTGTCCCAGAACGTGCATAAGGAAAATTGCAATGATAGTTTCGGTTTATAACATCAACAAACAAATACATATGTTGTAATAATAAGATACAACCTGGAGTTAATGGGTGAATAGGTGAACTCCTGTAGTGATCTGATTAGAGTGGAATATTGTCTTCTAGTAGCAACAAATGGACACCTCAAAGTAGAGGTTTGACCCCTCTAGGAAACACCATCAGATATATATTTATGCAGCTGCAAATATAGGAACATATAATAATATAATACGCCCAGAAATATTGTTGGTACTTGACCAAGCACAAAAATAGACTCCAGGAAATAGTTGCAGCGCTCCACAGTCAAGAAATAGAGAATAAATGTGCCCATCTTGGAGATATAACTTGGCCTTCAAGCAACAATTGTTTGTTTCTACCTTATGCAAAAAGAACTTCCCAGTTTAGAGGATTGATACCCCACAAGGAGTATATAAGAGCTAGCAATGATATCTTCAATTCCTCTCTTCAAACAAGTCAACCCCCAAGCAACACAAGTCCCCCAAGGAATCACAAAGTGCCCAACATAAGAATATTAGCGCCCACAACTATAAACTCAACCAATAACCAAGAAATCGATTTTCCAAATATGCACTGAGAAACCACTAAGAATATTCTCCACCCATCTCAATAAATCGATTGTCAGAATGATTCTCTCCTTATCAATGCAGCACAATGTTGAAATCTGAGTGATTATGATCCCAATACTAGCTAGGGTGTATTGTTTCAACACCGAAACTAGTAAACAAAGAAGGGTTTCCAAAAACCCTAGTCTCTCTTCTCAAGATCTCTCCAAAATATTTTTCTCAAATGAGCAGATACAAGAATGAGGGGTGCCTCCTCATTTCCCCTCTTTTATTTCTCCATTGAGTTGTTTCCCACTCACTTTACTTTTAATTCTCTTTTTAAAGTCACTTTATGCTTGCACACTTTATAATTTTTAAGTGACTTCATTTTCCTAAGACCCATGTTCCCCTTTTTCCCCTTTTCACTTTATAAAGTTATTTCCTAGGAAAAAGTTGAGTTCCCTAGGTGACTTTTCTGATTTATCCTGCGGGAACCAATTTAGGCTAACAAAACCACTCCTTATGCTTCCTAGGCCAACAGAGACATTACACCCCTTCATGGTGGTTGGTGGAGATCTAAATTTCTCCCTTTATTTAAGGGAAGTGTGGGGTGAAAACCCTAAGGAAGACCGTATAAGGGGATGTTTACTCTCCCTCTTTGAGGAGCTATGCCTTGTTGATGTGGAGACAATAAAATTAATAACTACATGGAAGAACTTCAAATTCGGGAGAGAAGTAATAGATAAATTCCTGGATAGGTTTCTAGTCTCAAAGGATTTATTAGAGACAGACATCTGAATTAAATCCTTTATAAGCGATGGAGGAATTTTTTATCATCGCCCAATTCTTCTTCAATGTAGTTTTGGATCGGAAGCACCTCTCCCCCCATTAAAGATCAGTTAAGTGTGGATTGAAGAAGAAGACTTCACAAAATTAGTAAAATCATAATGAAATAAACTAAGCCAAGATGGCCCTGACCCCATGATGATCCAGTTCGCTGCAAATCTTTCAAAGGTCAAGAAAGCCATAAAATTGTAGGTGCTGGTTTGAAAAGATCAGAATCTGAGAGACATGAGAGACACAGAAGAAATACTTGCATTCCTTTACACTCAAATATACGATGTCCCTTTAAGTCAATCTCAGCTAAAGAAACTAAAGGAACTGAAAGCACTTAGAAATGAATGGTTGGATAAAGAAGAGAAAGCCCAATGCCTTAACAGTAGAGCATTGTGGCTAAAATCTAGTAACAACAATACAAAGTATTTCCACCAATTTTCCAAGCTTAGGAGGAACATAAAATCTATACGAGAAATTAAAAATGAAGAAGGTCACCTAGTAATCTCCTTTAAAGAAAAAGTTGAAAACGAGGCTAGTGGTTTTGAAAATATGTTCAAAGCTCTTGTTGGACATCCTATCCAAGAAATCCTGAATGCAGTAATAAAATTCCCTTAGATCTTCATAGAAGAAATAAATTAGTCCTTGGAGGAGGAAGTGTCAGAGGCAGAGGTACAAGACGTTATTTTTTCGATGCAGAGTAGGAAGAGCCCAGGATTAGATGCATTCATTATGGATTTTTTTTAAGTTTTTTTACGAGTTGATAAAAAATGATCTCTTGTTAACTGTAAGAGAGTCACAAAGAATGGGGAAAGTTATAGGATCTTTCAACTTAACCTTTCTTTTCATAATCCCCAAATCTCAAGATGGAACTACTTTTGGGGACTTTAGGACCATTTCTTTTTGTGATGTCACATACAAGATCATCTCGAAGGTCATTGTGAAGCATCTGAAACCTTTACTCAATGAATTTATCAATGAAGAAATTTTTTTATTTTTACAGAATAGATAGATTCATGATGTTGTAGAGATCACAAAAGAAGTATTTCATTTAGTGAAAAATAAAAGGAAAAAATATACTATCCTAAAACTAGACCTCTCCAAAGCATATTACCGAGTGAACTAGATGTTTCTTCACCTAGTACTCTTGCAAATGGGGATGAATCTGCAAACCGTAAATTGGACCATAGGTTTCTTGAAAAGTGCTTCATTTGCAGTTATTATTAATGGGTCCCCCTCTCAATTTTTCAACGCTTCGAGAGGATTAATACAAGGATGCCCCCTCTCTCCCTTCCTCTTTTTAATCATTGCAGAAGCTCTTAGTATTTTGATTAAGAAATCTAGGAGAAGCGAAAGTTTGTGTCGGATACAGGTTTCAGACAGTAAAGTAACCTCTCACCTTTTATTTGTGGTCAACATTTTGTGTTGTGTCCAAGGGACTTGAGGAGACATTGTTTCCCTTAAAAATATATTGACCTCTACTGCAACACAATAGAAATGGAAATTGTCCTGCAAAAATCTTTATCTATCTTTCATAAGTGCTTGGACGAAGAAACAAGCTCCTTCTCCAATATCATTCCAACACAAACAAAACCCCTAAATGAGGGCTTCAAGTATCTCAGATTTTACCTTAAGCTCGACTACTACAAAAGAAACGATTAGGATTGGCTACTCGGGAAAATTGAATCGCAGATTTATGTATCAATAAACATGCTCCTATCAAGGGGAGGAAGGCTATTATTACTTAAATTCATTTTGGAAAGTATCCATGTCCATTGGAATTCCATAGCATCCATTCCAAAAGAAGTGCTAGTAAATATTACAAAACTTAGCTTTGAATATATTTGGGCAGGTCAAAAGGAAAAAACGAGGCATCCATCTTGCAAAATGGTCCTCAATTACCCTTCCAAAAGAGCTAGTTGGTTGGGGCCTTAAGGATATTATTTTCTTTGTAAAGGCTCTAGCTTGAAGAAATCTATGGAGGATCATGCAAGGAAACTCTCTTTGGGTTCGAGTTATGAATTCAAAATACTTCCCCAACATGAACATTGCTTAGTGGTTTAAAGTTCCTTACAAGTCATCAAAAGAATCAATTATATGGAAGGCATTGGTCGAAGCATTCAATATGGTGTGGGGGTGGATATTTTGGAAAGTTGGGAATGGCCGAAGTATAGGTTTGGGGGAGGATTCCTGGCTTGGATTAGGACAAAACTACAATCTCTTTGACCCTCCGATTAGAGAGTTAAGGACCCAAAATATCATTAGTCTAAAATATATAAGTGTGGGTGACCCACAACCCAAAGGAAGATCTAGTTAGAGATATGAGGAGTCTTTGAGACTCACTGATGCTTTAGCGGAAGAATGGAGGTCTTTTATAGGCATGTTATGTGAAAATTTCATTACCCTATGGAACCTTTTCTGTGAAGCTGGGCTATAATGCTTGGGAGGAAGATTGTTTTATAGGTCCCCAAAAATGGTGGTGGGGCTTGTTGTGGAAATCCAAAGCTCCCACTAGATGCAAAATTTCTCTCTAGTTGGCCTTAAACAATAAACTCCTCAATTTGGATAACTATATAAAGAGAGGATGTTGTGAACCCAACGGTTATATTCTTTGCAAGAATGATTCAGAATCCATAGATCATTTATTTATATTGTGTCCGTATGAATCCCAAGTGATGAAGTTGATCAAAGAAGAATTAGATCCCAAGACAAGATGGAACAAGGGAAGCCTGGATGAAAATCTCAAAGAATGGGCAATCGACAGGTTTGTCAAGCTTTATGCCAACCTCCCGAGTTTGTTTGTCTATAGTATATGGTGGGCTCGTAATTCAGATATTTTCAAGGATAAGCAAATACAACCGGAAATAACAACTCTCATAACTCTCAACCAAGCAGTAGATTTCAAAGAAGATGTGAAAGAAAAAATCCCCCGTAACCCAATTCTTCCATTGACTATGATATACCTTGGGGGTACTTTGATGGGGAAAGTCAAGGTGACCCTCCAAAGTGTGGAGTGAGAGTCGTATTGTATTTCAATCATTCACATTACTTTTTTATTAGATATGCTCCTGGCTAGGGATCAAACAACAAAGTTGAGTTGATTGGCCATTGGACTCTTTCATAAACAACCAAAGCAAAAGATGTCAAAAAACTCCAAGTGATGGGTGATTCCAAGTTGGTGATTGATTGGGATGGACAAAAAATTGAATTCCAAGACATAAGATTGACCCCAATAATGAGAGACATCAAATTGACATCTCAGCCTTTTGAAAGGATATCATTTCACCACGTCCTTAGGGAACTTAATGAGAAGGAAGATGTACTGTCAAAAGAGGCTATGCGTCTTCCCTCTAGAGCCTTTAGGGTCTATGAATATTTCGATGGAGTAGAAACACAAGTGATGGAATTCCGCTTCTAAAACAACCTCTTCTGATAGTCACTCTTTTTGTGTTTTGTAAAAAGATAGAACAGTTATCTACAAGTTTATGTTAGATGTCAATAGGAAAGTCAGGATGTAAATAAAAGAATGTTGAAAAAGATGGCCTTTTTTGGCTTGTTGTAGGCAGGAAAAAGAACAAGTCGCGTCAAGACTGAAAGTATGGGATGTAACATGTATATTCACTCGAAATATTGTGAGATCATCAATTATTTCGAAAATTATGTAATTCTTAAATTTCATATATTTTGTACAATTTTATTATTTTAATCCAAAAAACAAAAATATATACACATAATGTGGATAAAAACTAGTACATTTTCTCACAGCACCTTAATCTCACATCTTGTAAAAGGTTAGAATGTTTCTAACCCTGGTATAACAAACAAACTCATGGGATTAATAAATCCCCCTCAAAACTTGAGTTCACAGCAAAAGCCAGAGAGGCCCATGGTAGAATGAAAGAGAACCATGGGATTAAAATAGTGCATTTTCTCACAACAACTTGATCTCACATCGTGTATAAGGTTGGAATGTTTCTAGACGTGTTGATAACCATCAAACCCATGAGATTAAAAATTCCAAAGGAAAAACTTGAGTGTAAAGCCAAAGCAAGGAAGAGGGCCCGGAGACAGA
>ML791670.1:86988-100042 GCA_009831015.1 Picea engelmannii
TTGGACTTTCTTCCACCTGGTATGCTGTTCCAATATAAAATTTCACATCAATATGTAATAGTCTCAAACATAACTGAAATGTCTTACATGCTACCAGAGTCATACACCTAAATTGTTCAAATTTCAATAAACAAGATTACAAACAAGTCATGAATAAGTCAATGCAAGCATACTTTGGCGATGGTATATAAGAACGAACTGATCTCTATCTGTGGTTCATAACTTTTAAACCCCTATCCCCAAAATCCCGCGTTGTACAGCCAAATAGCGTGGATTTTGAATTGATCTATATTTATGGCGATTCACATGTTTTCAACCCGCATCCTCAAAATCCCGTGTTGTACAACCAAATAATGTGGATTTGGAATTGTACGCCCGGCCTAGGGATACTTCTAGTTTTAGTTTTGGTAGTAGAATCATAGCCACTAACCGATTTGGGTTGCAAATATTAAAATGGTAGTGTTTTTTTTATGACAATATTCTGTAAATCCAGAGTTTTGATTGGTTTTTTGATTATCTAAGTTGGTTTAAAATGGGACAAAACACCTATGCCAATATTTTGAGTCAGAATATTGATGACCAAGTTTCCAACTCAATCTACCCTTAAAAACCTGGCGAAATTCAGACCTATTTTTTTTAACTGAAAAACGGTTCCGTTTACTCCCAGTTAACTTAGTCCGTTTAAAAGCATTTATAATATTTGAATGATCCCAATGGCGTAGAATCCCATTCTAGTTTAAACGGTTCCATGAACAATCCTATCAACCCGAATCAGATTCGTATTCCTTTACCACTACGCAATTTGGGATATTTTCTCAAAAGTGGAGACCAAGTTGAAATTATTCCCAATGGCAGTGAGATTGAAGCTTGTGACTCGACTATGGATTCATTAAGGCAGCTCGATTTCTATTAAGACGTGCAACATAAAGGGATGAAGACAAGGTTGTCTTCCAAAAGATGAGAATGTTCAAAAGAATAACTGTCAATGATGGGAAAACTGGAACTATTTGAACGATCAACTATTTGATAGAAAATGGGAGAGTAATATTGTTTTCACAAACCCACAGAAAATTGTATTGAGTATATTATGAACAAGTGGAGCTGCAAGGCAGCAAGTCCGTGCGTGATGAGACTTGCTGCCTCAGGTCGTGAATAGGGGACCTATGAAAGAAAGTTATCTCCATTTCCAATGTCTATGGATCAAAGTCAAAGCTGTTTGATCAATATACAGCCTGTTGGGTGGGCAGCATTGAAGGCATGCTGTATATATATATATATATATATATATATATATATATATATATATATATATATATATATACTAACTGTGCACTGTCGCCATGTTAAACACCATCTGGTCGCGGTGGGCACTGTGGCCATGTTGAGCACCATCTTGTTGCAGATCTATGTCGGGTGTAGGACACCCAGAGCAAGGAGAAACGAGATAAGCTACTCGGTTGATCATATTAAGTTTATGGGTTATATCAGGTAAAATATTTTAGGAAATTATTTGTTTCTGGGATTTGAGAATATTTATTCAAAATTTGATAAGAAATTGTTAAATCTATAAATTTGATATTATTTTTGTATAATTCAAGTATTTCAAAAAAATTTCAACATACTAAATTCATTTTTGGTTTCAAAAATTAATTACACATTTATGTAACCAAATTCAAGATCTACAACACTCAATATAAAACAAATATGTACTTATAGTATATGCAAAATATGAACAATAAAATGAACAAACTTCCCAAAATATGAAAAATAAAATGAACTAACTTCTAAAAGAGAGTCATTTAATGGGCTGTTACATCAAATTCTTAATATAAAATTTCTTAAATCAAATTCTTAATATAAATTATCTTTTATTAATAATATAAGAATTATTTAGTGTGAAATAAAATAAATGGCACTCTAATCCCGAGATGAGAGAGATATAAAGAACAACTAAGTGTGGGACAAATAATAATAAGTTTGAAAAATAATTCGTATAAAATATAAAATTTTACCTTCTGATGTAGATTCTAGACATATGTCTTAGAAATTATATTTATATTTTCATATGTTAAAAAATAGGACAAAATCAGAATTTGAACAAAATAGGACAAAATCAGAATAAGGGTAGAATCACAATTTGAATAAAATAGGACAAAATCAAAATAAGTGTAACAACTCTAGTTAGTTGTTAAAGGGTTATTAAGTTTAATTAATTGTTCTAGGGTATATTAGTTAAATAATGATTATTTATTAATAATATTAATTAATTAATTAATTAATTATTGTTTAATGTATATTAATTAATTAACTCATTTAATGTTTGGGTAACGAATTAAAGTTTAATAAATTTTAATTTATTTAAAAGAAAACATAATGCAATGTAGGAGGGAACCATTAAGGAGAAGGAGATAAGGTGGTTGGCATTAAATGGAGGGATAAGGTGGATGGCATTGAATGAAGGGAGGAGGCAGTGAATGGGAAGGAGGAGGGGGCAAAGGCATTCGAGAGAAGGGACTTTTGATTTTGGGAGGAGGAAGCATTATTTTGATATTAAGGGACTGTATTTTTTTTTGTTTTGAGTTTGGTGGATTGTTATAGGGGAGCATCGGTTGCTGGGAGTTTTGGGCTCGGGGGCCAAGAATCCTTATGGAATCCTGGAGCTAAGGAGCCGGAGAGGCTATGTTCCTAGCTGGCAGGGTGGTTAGATGGTTTTGGGTAGTGCATCAAGCAGATTTGGAGACAACAGAGTTGGGGACAACAGTAGCATCAGTTAGAGGTATGTAAATTATTCATTATTCTGTTGTGTTATGAAATTGATTATAATTTGCTCATAAATATTAATATGATGATTATGTAGTGGATTATTTTGATGTATAAGAAACGGTTTAAGGTTAAGTTAGCATGTCTCTATTTTAATTTATGATTTATAAGGCTCTGTTGGAAGAGGCCTTACACATGGTATCAAAGCCCTGGTTTAAAATCTGGAGCCAAGGGCCTACCTACCCACCCAAAAATTTAAACAACTTCTAATTAGTTATATTGAAACCTTGAATAAACTGTATAGGGTAAATATGTATAGAAAACAGCCCTGAAAACCTGCAACCTGAAACCCCTTAATTAGATATAAATCTGAGCTCCAACCTGCAAGCCAAAAATAAATAAAGCAAACTTTAAACACTTGTTTTTAAATAAATAGATTCATGTGTATATTGAAATACCATTTTATATATATATATATATATATATATAATAAATAAAATGGTGGGCCAGAGGCCCACCTCCAAGTTTCAAAGCTGCAACCTCCATGGGATTTGAATCCCCTTTTTGGCCGAGCAGGATCACTAATTGCGTTAGTATATAGCACAATTTTGTACAATTTTTGGTATGCAATGCCTTCATAAAGCCATCTTCATATATTCGTCCATATCTCCAAGTTCGATGAGATAAATTCTGAGCTGACTGGGTACACTCATACACCTTCATGATTTTATTCAATGCTTCTAGATCAGATCTACACCTACCATACCGTAACCATTCTAACAAGTTACTGTATTTTATACTAGATACCCTGCAAATCGTTGAAAAATGACTGTAGGAATGCAAACCTGTATAAGCACAGTGTATTAATGCTAACATGTTCATCATTCCAAAGTCAGTTGGTGCACAATCAATCACATTATAAAATATTCTAGCACTTGCATTTCTCAATAAAGTTTTATTTCTTAAAATGGATTGTATTCCGTTGATTGTTCCCTCATTAATTGAGAAGTTCAAACCGGGGAAATCAACACCATAGTCGGTGCTCAATCTAAGCGCAAGTCACAAGCGAGGAGTCCACAAGGCGCGCAAGGGTTAGAGTCATTTCACATACCAAGCAAAAAAAAAAAAATTATATATATATAACATAAATTCTGACCTGTCGGATTCGATCCGACGACCTAAAGATGGCAAGACAGACTTTTTCTCTTACAAAATTCCTCTCTACCAACAGAACCAATGTCCTCCAACAAGATTCGAACCTTCGACTTATTCAGCATAAAGTCTTCCACATAGTGCGTTAACCATGTTTTGGTTTAGTACCAGGATGCTCCCTATTGCCCCTCTTTGTTTTTCCAAAATTCTCCCTACCAAGCCTTCAACACAACACAACGAAGCCTTCGTGACTTCACGGTGGTCCGTAACGAAGCCTCTGCAGCGTTGAGATGTGCCACGGACCCAGCCAAGCACCAGCAACACAACACAACACGGGTTAGAAAACAACAATTCAAGCACCCATACATAAGTCAAACAACAAAGCCCAACGCCCAATACCAAGCGCTAAGACAAATGGAGAGCCCACAAGGTGTATTATTTGTGCACAACGCGTCTCCACCATAATTGAACCGAGACCTCTCCACCAAGCCCGACACACAAGAATAGAGCCAAGCCAGGAGAGGGAAAGCACCAATCAAAGCTACAACACAGTCACCAAACCCCAAAGATGTCAGAAGGAAGCATTAACCTAACACAACAACACAGAGTCCAGCGCACTAGTGCCATCCCACACGACCTGCAACCACAACACACGGTAAAAAAAAAAACATAAGTCACCAAAACCACGCAAAAGCACCAAGCCAAGAGAACATGCTATCAAACAATTCACTGCATTGTAACACTCGCTAGACTTATCCCGTCGTCGAGAGCAGAAGGAACGACCATGGTGGCCGACCGTGTAGCCAGGGACCTCGCAAGAAGAAACAATTGAGGAAAAGAAAAATTAGGGTTAAGATAGAGAGCCTGTGAGTATGCGTAGGGTTGTGGGTAGTGATGATCGAGGCAAGGGGGCACGTGGGCCTCATGCGAGGACCCACAATGCCCGTTTCATAATTTAATTATTATTAAAAAAAAATTATTGTTTTAAGTTAATTAATTATTATTATTATTTATTTTTTTTAATTTAATTTTTATTTATTATTTGCTTTAAACTATTTATAGATTAAATGTTAATTGTTTAAATGTTAATTATTCTTTTATTTATTGTTTAAAAACTATTATTAGATTAAATGTTAATTGTTTAAATTAGTTAAATTTTAATAGATTAAAAAAGAAAAAAATTATAAATATTTAAATTATATATATATATATATATATATATTTTAAATTGTATATATTTAAATTTAGGTTTAAACTTATGTTTAAAATATATTTTAAATTATATTTAAATTTAGGTTTAAACATATATAAGTTCACTAGTTTAAACATAGGTTTAAATTTAGGTTTAAATACATATAGGTTTAAAACTAATGTGATTAATTCATTAGTTTTAAATGAAAATTTTAAGGATTTAGACCAAGATAAGCGGGAGGGGGCTTCATGCGCACTAGGCAGGTAAGTTAGAGAAATTGACAAGTGTGGTGCAATGCTAACATAACTACTAGGAGAGGGAGTCAGTAGTTTTCTTAGGTAGTGACACCACGCTTAGATACTTTAACCCTAACCTAGCCACCTCCCCTAAAGAGAGTAACGTCTGTTTATAGACAATTAAAAAAAAACTTACGCCTAACCCTGTTTTATAGTTTAAGTTGCACAAATGTGAAATGTCCTTGAACTCACCCTGACAACTTTGGTTGATGCAGATTAAATTATACAAGATGGTTAGGACTCGAGAAAATTGAGGCAGAGGGGAATCATCGCAAGGGCTGCCAACACCGCCGCCACCATCGCCTGAACTAGCTCTCATAATGTGCTCTTTGGAGGCCATAAATGAGACTTTAAAGGGGCGTCAACCACCAGGGATCGAAGTGGAGCCCCCACCATCTAGAACGGGAAATCCAGAAGCGTCAAGGGATTCAGGGAGAGGACCTCCACTCGAAGACATCACTAGAGAACTGTAGAAGATCAAACTTCCGAAGTTTGCCAGGGGTCGTGCCAGTGAACATGTCGAGGCATGGTTGGAAGGCATGACAAGGTGTTTTTCCTTAAGAGACTATGCGTCCACTTCAAAGGTGAAGATAGTGATTTTTCAGTTGAGAGACAGTGCCTTGAACTGGTGGGGCAACCTAGAAAGGCAATTGCACCTTACCCTGGACACCGTCTCTTGGGAACTTTTTGAGGAGAGGTTCTGTAGAAAATATCTACCATCTTTCTATGAGGAACAATAGGTGGGAGCATTTCAAGCTCTAGTACAGGGAAACAGGACCGTAGAAGAATATGAGATCAGGTTTCTGGAATTGGTCAAATATGTTTCATACATGGATAATGACCAATGACAAGCAGAACGCTTTGTCTATGGGTTAAACCCTAAGATAAGGGTTATGGTGCAGATGTGGAAATCATCTTCAGTAGCAGAAGCAGTGGAAAATGCGCGTTATGCGGAGGAACACATGAACTTAAATGGAGGTACGAGACCAAACTTTCTGCATCGTCCTGGATTCGTGGGGAAGGCCCCTAGAAAATTTCTCAAGGGAGGGGGCTCAAGGCCACCTCCATATGGTAATAGAGTCGCACCAAGGACGGTAGCTGCAGGGATCTCAATGGGAGCATGTGCAGCATCTCGTTCATCACCAACGATGCAGGTGGGTCCACGACCATCTCAGGGAGCAGCTAGTAGGGGCAAGGGTTCCAGGGGAAGGAAATCATTTCATAGATAGTCATAGAAGAATGCGCAGGTTCAATCTCGTGTTACCTGTTGGGGATGTGGAGGACCCCATTACCAGCGTGACTGCCCATAGTTACAATCAATATTTTTTCATAGAGAAGGAAATGCCCCAATGGGAAGAGCAAGTAGCAGCCACTAGATATACGCAGCGGTTAATAATCGTGAGGCAGAACATCAATCCACAGGGGTGGAGTCATCAGGTACACTAAATCATATCAGTGTAAAGATTGTATTTGATTCTAGTGCTACAGATAGTTTCATTTCACCATATGCATTAGAAAAGAGTGGGTTGGCAGCCTACGAGCACGATGACTTTAAACAAGTCGAGCGGGCTTCGGGGGAAAAACAAGAGGTAGGACCTAACGTTGATAATTGTATAGTAGACCTGGGAGTCTGTACTACTAGGTTGAAGGTATACGTCACTACTCTCTGAAAATATGACCTAATCATTGGAATGGATTGGTTAGAAGCTCATCGAGCTTTGGTTGATTGTTTCGCAAAAAGGGTGCTTTGTGTCGACGATGAAGGAAGACCAGTAGAGATCCACAGGGTACGAAGATGGGTGTCTCTATGCGTTATCTCAACTATGAAGGTTAAGCAATGCTTAAGGCAAGGGTGTCGACTGTATGTAGTGGAAGCAGTGAATGAAATGAAGGGACCCTCCTTGGATCAGTACCCAGTATTGTCTGAATTTAAGGATGTTTTTCCAAATGAGTTATGAGGGTTACCTCCTGAGAGGGAGATTGATTTTACTATTGAGCTAAAACCTGGTGCAGAACCAATTTCCAAGACTCTGTATCGGATGACAGTGCCAAAACTTTGTGATTTGCAAATGCAGTTGAAAGAGTTACTGGACTTAGGGATAATAAGGCCCAGTGTCTCTCCTTGGGGTGCACCAGTAATTTGTGTAAAGAAGAAGGATGGTTCCTTACGATTGTGTATATATTACAGGGACTTGAACCGTGCTACAGTGAAAAATAGGTACCCAATTCCGCGAATAGATGACTTCTTTGATCAGATGAAAGGAGCAACAGTATTCTCAAAAATTGATTTGTGATCAGGGTATCACCAGTTAAGGATTAAGGAAGGCGATATTCCTAAAACTGCCTTTCGAACTCAGTTTGGACATTACGAGTTCATCGTAGTACCTTTCGGATTGACAAATGCGCCAACAATATTCATGAACCTCATGAACAGAGTATTCTAGAAGTACTTAGACCATTTTGTACAAGTCTTTCTAGATGACATTCTCATCTATTCCAAGAACGAAAGAGAACATGAGGAACACTTGGGAGTGGTGTTGTCCTGCCTTAGAGAGAAAAAATTGTATGGGAAGTTGTCGAAGTGTTCCTTCTTCCAAAAAAAATATCAATATTTGGGACATATCATTTCCGATGAAGAAATATCTGTGGACCCAGAAAAGGTAAAGGCCATTATGGAATGGCTAGTGACGAAAAATGTCCATGAAGTAAGAAGCTTCATGGGGATAGCAGGTTATTATCGGAGATTTGTGGAAGGGTTCTCTAATATAGCGAAACCCATCACCACCTTGCAGTGCAAGGGGGTCAGGTATGAATGGACAAAAGAATGTGAGTGCATTCATCGAACTTAAGAGGTTACTAACTAGTGCGCCAATTCTACGAGTGTCGGATATGGAAAAGGACTTCATAGTGTGCATGGATTCCTCGAAGCAAGAGTTGGGGGCCGTGCTAATGCAGGATGGAAGAGTGATAGCTTATGCTTCAAGGAAGTTGAAGAAACACGAAGAGCTTTATGCTACTCATGATTTAGAGTTGGCAGTTGTAATGCTAGTTCTAAAAATTTGGAGGCACTATCTTGTTGGGCGAAACTTTGAGCTCAAAATAAACCATCAAAGTTTAAAACATCTATTCACCCAAAGGGATCTGAATGCCTGGCAAAGGCGATGGAGTGAGTTTATGAGTGAGTACGATTTTGGTATTTCATACATCAAGGGAAAGGAAAATGTGGTCACAGATGCCATGAGTAGGAGACCACGTGTCTTCTCCTTGGTACCCTTAAAAGTCAATCTAAGGGAACATGTGTTGACACAACTCCTTGGAGACAGTTGGTATTTAAAGGCTACTTCAAACCTCCAGAGTGGGAGGCAATTAGATCCAAAGTATGAAGGATATAGTTTGGAAGCAGACGAACTATTGAGATATCGAGGAAGGATGTACATCCCTAAAGATGGGGATATTCAAAGCATCATACTTAAGGAAGCCCATAGAGAACTTTATTATGTGCATCCAAGTGTGAAGAAAATGTATGCAAACATGAGGAAGCTCTTCTTCTAGGTAGGCATGAAGCGCGATGTAGTCCATTTCGTCGCCAAGTGCCTAGAGTGTCAACAAGTGAAAGCCGACCACCACCACCCGGCAGGCCTCCTACAACCACATGATGTTCCTATGTCTAAGTGGGAAGTCATCTCTATGGATTTTGTTGTAGGGTTTCCGCTCACATCTCATAGACACAATGCCATTCTTGTGATAGTTGATAAGTTAACCAAGAGTGCTCATTTTATTTCGGTTAGAGACACTTACGATGTCACTGATGTGGCACATGTGTTTGTAAGTGAGGTCATCCATTTGCACGGGATACCTAAGAAGATCATTTCAGATAGGGGCTCAAGATTCACTTCTAGGTTTTGGATAAGTTTGCAGTCAGCACTGCGGACTCAGTTGAACTTAAGCACAACTTATCATCCTGAAACAGATGGGAAAAATGAGAGAGTAAATCAAGTCATGGAAGACATTCTTAGGATGTATGTCATGGATAATCAAACCCATTGAGAGAAGTACCTACCTATGGTAGAGTTTTCCTACAATAACAGTTTTCATAGCTCCATCAGAATGTTACCCTACGAAGCTTTGTATGGAAGGCCATGCAGAACGTCGTTGAGTTGGGATAGATTAGAAGACTGAGTAATAGTTGGGCTAGAATTGATTCAAGAGATGGAGGAACATGTGATTCAGATTAGGCAGAGACTAAAGGAAGCACAGAATAGACAAAAAAGTTATGTGGATGCACACAGAACTGATCAAAGTTATAAAGTGGGAGATCAGGTTTTCATTTGTATCAGGCCTAATAAGAGTACAATTCGATTCAGAAAGGGGACAAAATTGTCACCTTGATTTATAGGACTATTCAGAATCCAAGAGAAAATTGGACCCATTGCCTATCGTCTCGTACTGCCGCCCCACTTGCGTAAAACTCATAATGTTTTTCATGTATTTGTTTTATGTCATTATGTTGTTGATGAATCACATAAACTAAATTGGAAGGAATTGCAGGTAGCAGACGTGGGAACCCTCACAGTAGAACCGTTACGCATATTGGACCGTAGAGTCCAACAGCTCAGAAACCGTCTGCTAGACCAAGTTAATGTCCAGTGGGACAAGTATAGTCTAGGATCTGCTACTTGGGAAGATGCCGAGACACTACGACGAAATAATCCCTCACTTTTTTGACCACCTCGAGAATATGTTTCTCGAAGGTTAGGTGTATGTAACACCACCTTTTGACTTAGACAGCCAGGATTACTTGAGGCCTAAACACCTTTATTTTCTATTCACGAGTGAAACTATTAAATAATACACTTGGACTTTTAAGACGTATGAACCTCTATGAATGTTTAAATGTTATTGATGATGATGGATATGATGCGATCTACTATGCAAATGTAAATTCTATGAATTTTTAAATGTTATTGATGATGATGGATATGATGTGATATACTATGTGAATGTAAATTCTATGAATGTTTATATGTTATTGATGATGATGGATATGATTGGATATATTGTGTGAATGAGAATCCTATGAGGGTTTAAATGCTATTTGAATGATGTAGGAAATGATGCAAACTATTATGTAAATGATAACTCTATGAATGGGTAACGTTAATTGAATTATGGGATATTATGAGATCTATTCTAACTTGAAAACTTTGATGTTAAAGTTGTTGGTAGGGAGATATTGAATTGAGATTATAGTTGTATGTAATTAGATGATAATAATGCATAGATATGTATGAGTTTGTGTTACAGACTAATCTGCAGGTTATGGGCTATGAAATAGCCAAGGGATAATGATGATGAAAGTGGATGTCATGACCATTGGCCGAGAAACAATATGGTATGAATCTTTGTATGTGAAATTATATTGGTTTGGATACATTGCTATGATATGTTGACCAGTGTAGGATTTTCACGTGGTTAGACTACCCAAAATTGAATAGACAATGAAAAAATTCCCAGTAACACGATGTCACTGTACATTCCATTGTAGGGTGTGGACCCTAGTCATGATTAGGAGGGGTGGAGGCATTTCCCACCGTGTATCCTCTGAAACCTGAAGTCATGGGAAGACAATGTTAGCTCACGCTCCCCTAGACATGGGATGATGTCTGTGAGTTGCCTGATAGGGAAGCTTGATCAAGATAGTGACACTTCCGCTTACAGGTTCTATTTGGAGTTAGGTCAATATAGTTGACGCTCCAAGATAGTCCAACAGAGGAAGGATAGGAATGGAAGATGGAAGTAAGTTAGGGAGGACTGATGAGTAGAAATAGTGGAGAGTGTATGGAGATTTGTCTTATGGTGGAATTTATTGTTTTTCCTTCTAAAAAGAAAATGGATATATATATGAATATTTATAATTATGTAACTAAACTACAATTGTCTAAAAAACATTGTTGAGCTAGATAATTGTAATTAAAGGATTTCACAAACATTTGATTGATTTATTGTCTTTCATAAAATGAATAGTCTTGTTGAATGGATTGGATGCATATGGAAATTACTATAGAGATGATAGTTATTGATATTAGTACATGAACGAGACTTGTATGTACTAGCTACACATGCATTTCTTGCACATGTACACTAGTATGTATGAGTTTTCTTGGATTACTTACTAATAATGTGGGTTATTTGTTATGAATGTCTGAACCATGTTTCTTTTCCCTTGTATCATAAAATACTTTAACTTCAAGACGAAGTTTCTTGAAGGGTGGGTGTATGTAACAACTCTAGTTAAACAATTGCTTAAGGTTTATCAAGTAAAATTAATTAAATAATTAAGTGTCATAATGTATATTAGTTAAATAATCATTATTTATTAATAAATAAATAATGATTATTTAACTAATATACATTATGACACTTAATTATTTAATTAATTTTACTTGATAAACCTTAAGCAATTGTTTAACTAGGGTTGTTACACTAGCATATATGGAAACCATTATGGTGGCAATAACACTTGATATTCCCAACCATTGTATGGGTGTTTAATTATGTCTCATAATAATTATATTGTTATATAATATTGATTTTGTCCTTATCATTCCTATGCCAAAACCTTTTATGCACGTGCCCATGTTCCTCCATGTGCATGACCCATCATGAAGCGGTCTACATTCTTGTAGTGGATTTTCAAGATTGTATCTTTATAGAACCTTATATGGTAGCCCCAATTTGAAAAAATCATATTATCCTTTTTCTAGCACTCCACTAGGATCCTTGTCTTTTCAAGCTAATTTTTCTTAGTCTGAAATCAATCTAGTTCAATTTATGTTAGAAAATAGGATCGTAGAGCAATAAAATAAAATAAATACGGAAATAAAACACATAAGATACAAAATACAATAGAAACATAGATGTACGTGGTTCACCTAGTGTGGGCTATGTCCACCAAAGAAATTTCTAGGTCCTTCTTTTATTATTATCCAACAAATGAAGGGATAAAACCTACAACACACCCATTGTAACTTTCTCTTCTTTCTTTCACAGTCTCCTCACTCAGAATACAATATTCACCATGATATGTAGCCGCAATATGTTTCCATTATAAAAGAGGGTTTCCTTCTAGGGAAAAAAAACCATAACATAAATTCTACCGTCACATCTACGACCTTATTTAATGAAAAGTCCAGATTTAGTATGAAATTACAATATACATTTATAAGTCAATTTTTCTTTCAGGGGTCCACTTACCCCTGGTTCGCGCAAGGTGGTGGAAACCACACTCTCCACAGTTGGTCGCTCCACCAGGACCTTCTCACTCCACGGCCCGAAGAGTCGATGCTCTTCCAACTCCTACCAGGGAGTTCTATCACCCACAGTCTTCTCGGGAATCTTCCCTTTCGGAACTCGGGAAGTCGGGTTTCGCGGACTCGCGAGCCTTATGCGCACCTTCCGTGCAACATGAAACCTCCGAATCCCGATCCGCGATGTCAACGGTCAACGCTCTGGATCTCGGGGATTTTCCTATCGGGAAATCGGCGGGTGTGAGGCAGGGTGATACTTACCTTTCGAATCCCCGAACACCGATGTGCCGATACGCCTCCACGCATCTCCCACTGACGTCCGGGTCCCACACTGCCACGTCACGTCG
>ML791670.1:104534-166259 GCA_009831015.1 Picea engelmannii
ATTGTTTAAATGTCATAATCACTTAGATTATGGAAAAGTTGTTCTTTTTCCATAGCCTAATTATCAATCAAACACATGATTTATATATCTAATCGATTCTTTCAAAAGGATCCTAAATTCTTTTTCCCCAACGTTTCATCTACCTCTCCAAGATTTTGATTCTCCATTGGCTCATATTTATGGTCACATCTTACTTCATTTATGAGGTGATAATGGATCAAATCTATGTGGTACTTATCCAAATCCTCATATCAGTTTGAACTTGTACTGTATTAATAACCCATGCCGAGTCATAGCTTCGTAGGTGACTACCATGGATGTCATCTTCTCCTTCAATTCGACGGAGAGTATAAACTCCATATGTCATTAACACGGAGGTTTAGTTAATAAGACTGATTATTCAACTACTGGTTGGGTTCACATTCAAACTTCGCACCCATAATTGCTACCTAGCAATCACTATCGGTACTATGCGATTTAATTACTCTTGTCTTGGGTTTTCGTGAAGGTTAATACGCTTCTCTTAACTAAGTCACTCTCATGAGGTGAGTGTCGAGCCAAAACTCCGATCCCTCTCTTCCAACAGAGGCTCTGTTTGTAATGACGTTACCAGTGTCCGGATCAGAGGTTACTCATCCATACTAGGTTCGTCATGTGTTTTCATATGCAAAAATAGTTTTAATATATACAAGAATTTCATTTCAGTCTACTGTTTAATTGAGTTTGTCAATTGATATTGTTATCGTTGTAACAAGAACAAATATGCCATGCTTGGCTTTGAGCCAATCGAAAAGGCTCCCTTGCAAAACACAGAGTCATCTTTGAAATATCGAGACAAGATCTCATAGGTATCATTAACGGATTATAACCCTTGATTCTTTTTGATGCACTTACGACTGACCTTCATCTCATCATGGTAATCATTTATCATTCTTTTAATCACAAGAAAGAAATGTCACTAATCCATGGAGAAGTTCAAAATCCATCGAGGGTTTCTTCCAGATTTCATTTACATGTAAACGTTTAACCCGTGTGCTCTATCTTTGTTTTTTGTGTTCATATTACTCTATCATTCATGATGATAACATTCTCTTTGATATTTGCAAATTAAACTCCTTGATATCTATCGGTAAAACCCTTCCAGGAAACCATCGTATGGTTACACAAGGGCAGGACGAGCGTCAGATAGGGTTGTATCCCTCAAGGACGATTATATAAAAATGTAGGGTTGTATCCCTCAAGGACGATTATATAAAAATGGAGGTAAACATGTATTATTTTGTTTCTCTTCTGTCCAAGCCCATAGAGAAACCTCGCCATATTCCCCTTAACTAGCTTGAACTAGACTTATCAGAAGTCGAATTTATCTTATGGGTTTATAATGGTTCGAAACCCAACTTTGTTAATAGGAGTAATTTCACTCTGCACAACAAGGGTTTGTTTATATTATAACAATACGTTTAAGTATTGTTTCCTTTAACATATCTATCATCTCCTCTTTTAGTAGGTCAATGGAGTTACAACTAGTTTGATAGTCATATTCTCTCCAAGATATATATTAAATATATAGTAACAATCTTGGTTGATATTTGATGACTCTTTCTTGATTTTTAAAATAGGGTCATCATTTTGTTGTGATGTATTTGTCAAAAGTAATTATTGTGAAAGTATTCTCTTTTTATTTTTAAGAGATAATATCAAGCTCTTTTCTCTACATAATAAATAATTCATTTTCTGAAAAAGATATTACCCTTCTAGGTTTTTTTTTGTATGTTCTTATATGAATAAATATATGCTATAATTATAAGAGAGTATATCTATCACTATTAATATTTTTCATTAGAAATGATTCTCATTAGAAAAAGACCACTATTATTTTCTTCAATACAAAAATGCTTCTAATATAATTTTCTATATTTACTAGATAGGTTTCAAATCCACATTGGTTTCATAAGCTAGCTAATTAATATATTATGTAATCTAAAACAAGAGATTAGAATTTCTTGAATATTTTTCTTGTTTACACCATTATGTACGAAACATGGTATATTTTGGGTCAAGGAGGCCACCTAGGGGAACGCCTGGGGGGCACAAGTCAATCACCTAGGTGCAAAACATCTTCAACTTTTAATGATTAACTAAATATATGTAAATAAATGGTTCCCTCATTATATAAGGTGAACCATGTGCATTTTACATTCACGACAATTTTGTTTTTAGGGTTTTTGAAGAATAACCTGTACGTCTTGATTCACGATTGCCTCCTGGTGACTCTGTTTGCCATGCTTCCACCTCTGAGAGCAAGCTTATCCCATTATCTAGCCACTCTTTCAGGGAGAAAATCGTTTCCTTCAAGTTTTCTGAGGCAGAAGGGAGGGCGCACCAATTGGGGTTTGCGCCCTTACTGGTTTCTACTTTGCTCGGATGAAGTGAGTGTTCTCTCTTCTATGGTTTCACTGTGCTTCACCCATTGATCCCCGAAGGTCACTCTTAGATAGCCAAATCCTCTTGGCCACTCCAGGATCATCTCGGTTCGAATCACCATTGCTTGGTCATCCAAACCAATGGTGCGCCCCTGAGGAGTTTTTGGTGAGAAGCCGGATAATGGCTTGCATGGTCACCTTCTTCTATAGATCGCCTTCTTGGGAAGATCAATTGGTATCAGAGCCTCAATATCCATGGAAAAGCTTCCGATCTTGAAGATTGAGCAAAATTTGTTTTTTGGGATTTTCATGAAATAGTCGAGATTTTGCCCATTCCAAGGTTTCCATTTTAATGTAATAAGAACAACAAATCTCATAAGCCCCAAGGGCGCCCAGAAATCCATTGCAACAGAGAGGATTTCTACAGATCTAGAACAATACAGATCTCTCTCTCTAGACGAGTTCAACTCTGTTTCTTCAGGGTTTTGTGTCCTTTGTTCTCAAAATAGAGTCCTCTGTTCAGCATTGCAAACTACGGGTGCCTTTGATCTTCAGTTGGCCTCACAATGCTTCCACGCAAAGATCCTTTGGCAGTCAACTCAGATTCCAACACATCAAATCCCGTCCAATATCTTGCCTCCGTCCTCAATGAACTACTCATAATGCAACAACAAAACAATCCAAACCCCTTCCAATTGGATACTCGAATCCAACTACCCAAATTTGTTGGTCAAACCAATGGAGAAATTATGGATTCTTGGATCTGTAGCCTCTCCACCTATTTCAATACATGTCGAGGACTTACCGAGGAAAGAAAGCTCCAAATTGTCGCCTTGCAATTAGAAGGAATGGCACAAAATTGGTGGGATACAGAGCAAGAGTAGACCACATTTCTGATAGAGATTGAGGATGCTCCAAAATGCTCTACTTCCAAACCCATCAATACCTCGGCTCGAATTTTCAAAGCTTTGAGAAATCGCTTCTACCCACTCGGGTATGTGTAATCCTTATGGATCAAATGGCACTAGCTTCAACAAATCCCTTCATAAGGAGTGCAAGGCTACATTGAATTCTTCTACAAGATGCACCTCTCACTTCATATTCCAGATCCGGAAGAGGTGTTCATATTAAAATTTGTGGTTGGTTTATTAATTCAGTTCCGTCGAGAAGTAGAGTTGTTTGAAAATCCAACTTTAGACAAAACATTTTAGATATCTTTGGCTATAGAAAGGAAAGTCTCTCCTAGAGGTCGTACTCCTCGGTTCCACCCCTACACCAACCCCCCTGCCTCTAAACCATCCATCTCCCATCCATCATCCCACTTTCCAGCTCCTCGGGCTCAAAAATCCACACCCAATACAAATACAAGGGCACCCTGCTACTCATTCCACAAAACTACTTCACACAATTCATCAAATTGTTGAATCCTCCAAAATCTAAAAACCAACAAAACCTTAGTCATTGAGCTCATTGCGCCTTCCCAAGTAGAAGATACCGAAGAAGTTCCTCTGGACAATCCCATAGAATTAGATCTGTCACTACTTCTAATGACCCATGAATATTCGAACTCATCCACGCAACCCCTCTTCACCCATAACTACCAAATCAAAAATTCCTTGGCTTTACTGATTATGGACAATGGAAGCCAGAAGAATTTTGTGTCTCAAGACCTTTTCAACCACCTTAATCTGGTTACTACTCCACATTTGCAACCCTATCAACTTGGATGGGTCCAGAAGGATGGCCCTCGCCTCTGAGTTTCTAAGCATTGTCTGGTCACTTTCGCCATATGGCAATTAAAAGATATTGTCCTCTATGATGTCTCCCCCTTGGATTGTGTGGATTTTCTACTCAGTATCGCATACCAAACCCAAATAAATTCTATCTATCTAGCCAAATCCCGCTAGTGAAAAATTACCAAAGAAGGCCACACTTATATCTTAATTGTAGAAAAACCCAAACCCCCTGCTACCAAATAAAAAATATCACATGTACACTTAAACCAATGTGTCTCTCTCTATTTGATGCGCCCAATAACAACAAACAATACCACACACCATGTTCCTGAAGCAATGACTCCCCTCCTCCAGGAGTTTGCAGAGGTATTTCGACCTCCAGAGGGACTCCCCCCCTCGAGACACATTGAGCATTCCATTCATCTCATCCTCAGATCTTCTTTACCTAATGCCCCTACTTACCATTTGGCCCCAACATAAATAGAGGAAATGGAAAGACAATTGACCGACCTCATCAACTCTGTCCACATCCAACCTTGATCTTCTCCCTGTGATTCTGCCGCATTTGTCATCCCTAAAAGAGATACCTCAGAAATGTTCCTTGTCACTAATTATCGAGCCTTCAACAAAGCCACAATCATAAACTGTTACCCCCTACCCTAGATTGAGGAACTACTCTACACCCTCCAAGGAGATAAGTGGTTTACTAAATTGGATTTGACATTCAGCTACCATCAATTTCAAATGAACAAAGATGATGTTTGGAAAACAATGTTCAAGACCAAATTTGGACTTTTTGAGTGGAAAGTCATGCGTTTCGGCCTCACCAACGCCCCAACCTCTTTCATGAGGATCATCAATGACATCATCAGAGAACATTTGGGTCGATTTGTGGTCATCTACTTAGATTACATTCTCATCTCTAGTTGGACATGGGACACTCACACGCAACATGTCCGACAAGTTCTCAAAATTCTCCAAGAACAAAAGTTGCAAGTCAAAGAAAAGAAGTCATATTTTGGTGAGACTTCAGTTCCTTATCTTGGCTTCGTGGTCAGCTGAGAGGGTATTCAACCAGATCCAACCCACATCCAAGCATTGAAGAAATGGCCTCTACCTTCTTCAGCTAAGGAGCTCAAAAGCTTCCTGGGTGGCATCAATTTCTATCGCAAGTTCATTCCATCTTTTTCACATCTTGCTCGACCTTTGCATCAGCTCTCCAATACTTCTTCTACCTTCATCTGGACTAAATAAGAAACTAGTCACTTTTCTCATCTCAAAGACGCCCTCTGCTCATCCCCTATTTTACATCTACTGGACCTCTCCCAACCCTTTGCTATTGAGTCTGATGCCTCACAATATACTATTGGTGTCGTACTTAAATATGGAGGACACCCCATTTCTTACCACTCTGAAACCCTGTCCGAGGCAAAGAAATATTACAGTACCTATGACAAGGATTTTTAAAGTCTAGTTCAGCGCTCAAACAATGGAGGCATTATTTGCTGGGTAAATAAACCATTCTTCATACAGACCACCACCCTTTGATTTTCATCAAATCTCAATCGAAGATTCAGGAACAAAAGCACCTTAAATGGGCCTCCTACATTCAACAATTTCACTTAGTCATCAGATATAAGAAATAGACTTCTAATAAGATGGTTGATTTGCTAACCCGACCTCCCAATATAGTTCTTTCAATTCTAGAAGTGTGTTGTTCTACTTATGAGACATGGAAAGATCAATATCCTACTAAACCCGACTTTCGAAAGATTTGGGAAGCTTTGCAAAGTCCCACAGTGATCAATCAGTCCCCCTTCCTAGACTACACTATTCAGGATGGGTGGCTATATAAGTTGAATTTGTTATGTGTTCCACACTCAGAAGAACGCCTCTAACTCATCAAGGAGGCGCATGCTTCATCCTATGGGGGCCACTTCGGGACTACAAATACCATCCAAGATCTTCCACGCCATTTCCATTAGTCTTCCATGTAGCCTCAAGTTGAAAAAATTATTAGAGCCTGTGTATTATGCTCACAATCCAAGCCATCCAACTGGAAGCATGGGTTGTATCAACCACTATCGCTTCCTTCTTGGCCTTGGGAGTCAATCTCAATGGAATTCCTCTTTTGAATTCCAACAACCCAAAAGAAACATGATGCAATATGGGTAGTGGTATGCTGCTTCAACAAAATGATACTTTTCATCCCATGCACGAAGACTACTACATCAGTGGAAACATCAGAACTCTACTTTCGACATGTCTAGCCCCATTTTGGCCTCCCAAGCATTATCATCTTAAACAAATATTCTCACTTCCTCAACGCATTTTGGAAGACCATATGGGCATTATTGGGGTGCCACCTCAGATTTTCTACTACATTCCATCCTCAAAGGGATGACCAAACAGAGGTTTCCAATAGAATCTTGGTTCATGCTCTCCGAACTCACTTTGGGCTCAACAAACAATGGGACAATTACTTGCACATTCTACAACAAGGAAACACATTCTTCTAGAGGGTTTTCACCTTTCGAAGTCTGCTTGGGCTTCCAACCAACATCTCCAACCGAGCTCCCACTCACTTGGGCTCCTCGAGGTACCTTCCATCAACAGTAGCAACAACTTTCATCTCAACGATTTCTCCAACAAATTGCACAACGCCAGAGTGCAGTAACAACAACACTCCAAGCAGCCCAAGATCATGCCAAACAGTGCCACGAAAAACAAAGAACCTTCATGTCCTTTCAACCAAGGGATCAAGTCTGGTTACACTTGGATAAGAAACGCTTCAAAGGCCATCATCACAAGCTCCTTCCAATAAGATATGGTTTGTATACCATACTCGACAAGATTGGAGAAAATGCGTATAGGTTGGATCTGCCACCACAACTGGGAATCCACAATGTCATTAATGTAAATCACTTAAAGTTGTTTGAGCCTTCCATCTTGTAAGAACCAATCACCATCACTCATCCAGTGGACAACATTCCCAATTTCCAACTCCCATCATCCAAAGACATTATACTAGACACCTGGAGTCGCTCTACAAGACACCAGACATACACTTCATATCTAGTAGCCCGCCAAGGCCAAAATCCAGCTCAGGCAAAGTGGATCACAATTGATGTATTGCACAACAAGTTTCCTCATCTTCTCATCGAAGCCGACATTCTTCTAGATCTAAACATAGAGGAATTGGACCAATGAGGCCACCCAAGGGAACGCCCACCTGGGGTACACAAGTCAATCACCTAGGCGCAACACATATTCAACTTTTGATGATTAATTAAATACATGTAAATAAATGGTTCCCTTAGTATATAATGTGAACCGCGACTCAAATAAAATATTTTTACCATTTCTTCTGAAGCTTTGTGTCTCGTTTGTTTTATTTTCAGAGTTTGCATTTTACATTCATGACAATTTCGTTTTTAGGTTTTCTGAAGAATAACCAGTGCACCTTCCTTCATGGCTACCTCCAGCTGACTATGTTTTCCATGCTTCCACCTCTCAGAGAAATCTTATCCCATTAGCTAGCCACTCTCTAAGGGAGCAAATCGTTTCCTTCAAGTTTTCTGAGGCAGAAGGGAGGGTGTACCCACTAGGATTTGCGCCCTTACTAGTTTCTCCTTTGCTGGGATGAAGTGAGTGCGCCCTCTTCTATGGATGCATTGTGATTCTCCCATTGATCCCTGGAGGTCACTCTGAGATAGCCAAAGACTCTTGGCCACTCTCGGATCATCTCGGTTTGGATCCCCATTGCTTAGTCACCCAAACCAATGGTGCACCCCTGTTGAGATTTGCGCCCTTAAGGAGTTTTGGGTTAGAAGCCAGATTGTGGCTTGCATGGTCACCTTCTCCTATAGATTGCCTTCTTGGGCAGATCATATTTCTTGCAATATAAATAATAAGCACATTATATTTCTTTGTTTAATTCAAACTGAAATATTTTCAACTAACGGTCATTATAACCATTAATAATCATTAGCAACAATACAATTAAAATATAGATAAAGAAGCATGTGTGAATCAAAGAAATATCGAGGAAAATTGAGGAGAGAATCCAGTTCCACCTTACCATAGACGAGAACAAACAAACTACTTGCTCCTATCACCCGGAAGCCTAATTTTCTATTTCATACGAATTGGAAATTTCAATAACCTTCTCCAGGTAAATTTCATAACTTGACTCTTTCTTAGAACCATCAAGTTCAACTCGTGCAAAAGTACTCAACAATGTCATGTATCCTCTATACTTGTCTCTCATATTGTGTTAAGAAGAAGAAATAATAGCGTTCCTAGGTCTTTTTTTTTCAAGTTAGACTCATCCCTAAATCTAGGGAGTCTTGGCCTAACTTATTGCTAGTTTGGTCCCTCACCTCCCACATATTTGGGAGTAGGTTTAAGCTTTTCCTCATAGGCAATATTTACCCTGGTGGTTTATATCATTTCTTTACTTTCACATGGAATAAAAAATTAATCTTTTATAACTAGATTCTCTCATCAATTTGTCTCTAGTAAAATAAAATAAAATAAAAATAATATTTACACAAATATTTTTCATCATCCAATGTTTATGATGATTTTCTTTTCACAACATAACAGTCCTAAAATCACAATTATATGAAATTATTCAAATATTTAAAATGGAGGGCTATTACACCCTGAGGGACAATATGGATTGTTGATCATAGTAGAGGTGAGATCAATTATTAGTCATAGATCTCCGTAGGGTATAATTTATGTGAGGTTAAGAGGGAAGGTGACATATTGATGATGTCATGCTGACATGGAATGTCTATGTACTCGAGGGTAACATGTGGAATCGTGTAATTGGTTGTAGGAATTGGGAGTGGGTCCCTTTCTAGCTTAGACCTTTGAATGGGCACTTTATTTATCGAGCATAGGATTTTTCAGTGGAGATATTTCCACCATTAATCATATATTATGTTGTGGGAATGCTTGCAGATGGGGTTGATGAGGAAATTCGAGGGTAGAGCTCTGAGAACAAACCCAATATGTTATACCTATCGAAGTGTCTACAGGAAAGGATCTGAACCGTAAGATCCAAAGTAGTGATTTTCTTCAGATTTTGGTACTTGGAGTAACATAGGACGCTAAGGTGTACACATTTCGATGGTAAGACTGTCACGGGAAATTTTGACTGTAGATTAGGTAGAGTATGAAAATATAACTCAATCGTTGGATCTATGATCCCTCACGAAGGGAAATAAAAGAGTATGATGACATCATAATGATAGGTAATACTTGTGTGGAAGCTTATCTGTCCCTTAGGATGATGCATGGTGATAGTCAATTGGTTGATGGGCCGAGCATCCACCTCATTGGGAGAGAAGGGAATTAAAACAATTCTTTAATTAAGGGCTCAAGAGGATGTCATGGATAGTGACACATTTCGAGCATAGAAGGTCCCATGTGGCGTAGTGATTTGGCACCTATAGGTGGGATTCAATGAGAAATATGGATTCCACATCTCAAGTGGCGATGGTGCCACATGTCGTGCAGAAATGATGCCATGTGTCAATAAGATTTTTCACACGTAGGTGAAATTATGAGAAAATATGTGTCATTCATCGAAGCTTGAAAATTCAGAAAGACTATGTGGTGGTTAAGAACAACGATGACGATGAAGGAATCGAGGATGTAATGAGAGTCGTTGATCAGTTGTGGCTCAGAGTTAGTCTCCACTGTATATTCTGAAGAATCCCTTATGGGTTATATAATGGACAATGATATCACAAATGACGTTGCATGCCAACACATCCGAAGGATGAAAGGTGTTTTCACCTCTTTCGTTGTAAGGTCAAGGGTGGGCCATGCTGGGTCTAGAACATTTGATGGTTGTTTGCAATCACCAACCATCAGATCTACAAGTAGAGAGGTTGAGACCATTCACAATATATATAAGGGTTTGCAAGGCTATGTGTTGGCTAAGAATGTCGATGACGATGAAGGAATCGATGAAGGGATGAGGATCGTTGGATCTGTGGGCCAGTGAATCTGGTCCATTGATTCATGCATAATATCATTGAAGAATAGAAGAATGGAAGAGTGTGCATTAAGCATTGATTCCTTTATAATTTATGACTCAATTAGAGTCATTGGATGTGCAATACGAGGACCATCATATTTAGAATAATCTCAACTAACAGATCATCATCAAAACATTTAGTTGGGTCTTTGCGACCCATGGAAATAAAATATCATTGAAAACAATGAATAAAGGTTCAGTGGGATTGGAACTAGGGCTTGGTGAACTATTTGGACAGTTCCACATCATATCCATGGTTGTGCCACATAGATTTACATTTGGGATACGCATCCAGGTGGATGCCACATGTCAATGAGGTGGCATTGGCCAATGAGGCCCAAGAAATTTGTAAATCCATAACTTTTGATCCAGACCTTGGTTTTGAGCATGATGGAAGACACTCAAAATATATTGATGAGCAGAAGACAATGGTACCCTTGAGAAAAGGTTTAAACATGATTGAGGAAAACAAAACCTTTAATACCCCATCTCTAAAAAGGGTAATGAGGGGGTTGGGTGTGTTACATAGTGGTATGCGAGAATAGTTCAAAAACTTGGCCTCCATGGGACATAGATTGATCAAGGGACTGATATATTAAAGCTAGGATAGGCCTATTGGATAAATTGTTTCTGTGTTAAAATCTTGTTTATTATCTGCAAAATTTCTCTAAGAAGAAGGACTACGGATTTAAAATATTTTTTTGGGATTTAATGCAATATAATAATTGATGTCGTTTGATGAATTGAAAGTTTATAGTACATGAGTGAGAATATACTAGTAAGAATTCATGGTTGAATACGATGTAAAGTGGAAGAATCATGTTAAGGGTTGTGTAGGTTCAAAACAATGAATAAACTAGTGATTGTAATGTTCCTTGTAAGCATTGGTTATTACTGTTCATATAAGGGCTAAGAACCTTATGGAGAGATTCCTTGTGGTTAAAAGAATTTTCTATGGATTGATAGGATATTTGTAGGTATTAATTACTTTTTAAATAAAAGAATAAACTATATATATATAGTTCCTCATGTTTAGAGGATTGATGGAAAATTATAAGGTCAATCTACTTAACCTATAACAACTGAAAACCTCTTACTAGAATAACATAGTTAAGTAATTAAAAAGGATTCCTTTGGACTCTTGATAGTCCTCATAAGAGAGGTAAATGATATGAACATGGGAAATTTATGAGATTAGGGTTGTATTAAATAAAATGTATAATCCTATTAACCTAAGGGTATGTCTATGCATATTAAGGAAAAGGAAGACAATTGAAATACATATGTGTTGAGGGCATGAGCAAAATTCTTAGTGCACACACATAAGTTGAAATGAATATGGTAAAGATTGAACATATAGGTAACCTGCAAATAGGTTTATTATAGTCTATGATTAGATATAAAAGTTTGTATGGTCATAGATCGTATGACTAGTAATGATTTTATTATAGAATCCTAAGTAAAATGTAGATAATAAATTATTATTATTTCCTTACGAAGATAAAGTTGTAATGTTGAAAGAAAGACTAATATAAGGTCTTGTAAAGGAAGTGTTGGAGCATTTACAGGGGACCAATGGCTTAGATTTATATCTAGTGGTGGACAATGGCCACACACGTATGGTTGGGTATACTCAAATAGAAGAAAGAAGGAATTTAGGAAAGGATTTCCTTTATAAAGGTATGTTGACCAAAAGTGAATTGAAGCATGATGAAAGACTAGAATTATTAACTTTATTCCCTAAGTAGTGTTGCAATTACTTAATTATGTTTTTGACCTGTGAAAGGATTTTATAGTGTACAAGTAAGAATGGATCATTGTTGGGTGTTTCCATGACATAAGGAAACATAAATTTCTATGAGACTAGTCATGTGAATAACTATAAATCCTCATTAGAAAAGTCTCATATAAGAAACAATCTGATGAATATATATGATTAATGTGGGAATGTACAAGTGGTGAAAATGTACAATATATATGTATTATATGTATACTAAAGTCATGATATGATTTCCTGAGTAAGAGGATGGTAAGGAAAAGAGTGTTCTTTCCTTGTGTGGATAATGCCATGGATGAATGGTTGACCTTATGTTGGAGTGTTTGAGTACCTTGTCTCAAAAATATTTTTGGGAAGTATGAAACTCCTGAGAGAAAGATAATATGGAATTCTAAGAGAGAAATTAGAAAAAGTGACCTTTTACTGGTTGATATCTGGTTGATATCTTGTAAAGAGACAACATAATTAAGATTTTAATTAGTGAGACTAGTCATGCAAGTGACTGAAGCATCTCAATAAAAATGGGTGAAGTTAAGATAAATGTGAATGAACGAGGTACAAAGGTGCAAGCGATGCACATACATATATGTAGATGTACATAAACATCCTTAAAAAGTATAATATGATTTTGTGATCAAGAAGGAGGTAAGGAAAGATGTGTACTTTCCAAATCTGAGTAATGCCATGGAGGCATGCTTGACCATATGTAGAAGAGTCTGAACTATTCGGTTTAAATAATATCTTGAGGGGCTATGTCACTCCTAAGAGAAAGAGATAATATGCAATTTTTAAAGAAAAATGAGCATGACTACTATGTTGATTAAAATAGAAGGCAAGGCGAGAATTCCTTTGAGAATCTCATGAGCTAATCATGAGTTAAATAATTTTAAACAAATATGCATATGAAATTTTAAAGTGCGTTCGGTGTGGACACACAAAATATGCTACTACATGTGATTAAGTGCATGAAAGCATAGCTTGAAAGCAAATTGTTCACATAAGAGTGTTTATTTGAATGTAATTTTGAAATGCATAATAAGAATGCAAGCTTATATTCCTTATGGCATATTGGGAAAGAATATGAAAATGACAAAGTTGAGGATGAATCGAGGTTAAGGTCATCTTATATAATGATGGATATGTAATAAGGAAGTTGCATGATAAGGCAATTCCATGTGGAGGAACTATGCGAGAACTCCGTCAAGAGAACAAAGTCATAACCTTAATGACTATTGAAAAATTAGAAAATAGACTACAAACTCTATTTGAACAAGAATATTGGATTACATTTTAAAATATTGTGCATGAGTGAACTATATGCAAATGAATGTTGACAAATTTTATTTCAAATGGCAAGGTCCATAATGCATAGGTTGATAATTCATCGCGAACTAAAATATTGTTATTGTAGCATGCTGATTTATCTAGTAAGGTCATGATGAACTTGACTGAAACTTCCAAAGGAAGAGAGCAAGAAAATCCCAAAAGGGATAGATTGGATAAGAACATAAGAAAAAAGGGAGGAATTCTTTCTCATTTTAAAACTTTAAATTTATTAACATAGTTTTAATCCTTAAAAGAAACAAGTGTGAAAACAGGTATAACTGGTGAAAGGAAAATGAACAAATGAGTATGAGATTGGTTAAAACCCTGAGTAACTCATTCAAGATGAAAGTATCATGATTATGCAAAGGACTTGGAAATAGAGATTATTCCCTTGACCATTTTCTTTTTATGTAATGTGTTTTTCTGGGATGAGAAGCTGATGTGTTGTTGTGTGTGGGTGTTTTAGCATGGGAATGCTCATAACTATGTGATTGTAAAGACAACTAAAATATTTTTATGTTTACACTCAAGAAAACATTAATCATAGTGTCACAGAGTGAATTTATCTATGCTAGAACATATCTAAATTTTTTTATTGATTTAAATGCTATGGTACATACATTTTTGTTTAACATGACAAACAATATAATTGTGAATTTGGTGATGTATGTCATGTGTAGAAAAAGATTGGATTTTTTGGGGAAGAATTTACCAATGATGGACAACCTCGGATAGAAGATAATTACAAGAATGTTGTTGATAGAAAAGAATGTTGAAGGAACTTAGGAGTCCCCATGAAGCACCACTGATGAGGAAATATCAGAGAAGGTGTTGGCAACCAGAATAGGTATAAAAGTGTTCATGCCTATGTGGGATAATGTATGAAATGGATTGGGTAAGAATCCATTCTGAAATATTTTAATGGTATATAATTGAATTTGAGTGGTATTTGGATGCCATTGATACCCAAGCAGAGTATGATTGAGGAAATGAACCTAAAGGAAAAATAAAGGAAAATTTGGTAGTCGAGGATGATTGGAATATTTGAAAGAAAATTCATGAACAAAGTGTATGAATATATTGACCCAATTGAGAATGATTTGGAACAAAAGTACTCTGAAGTAGTTTTGAGTGAAACTTGGGTGCCCAACCTATTGCATTTCAGTTACAACTTTGTAAAACACCCACTATTATCCCAATAAAAAAAATTATGGTTCTCATTAACTAAATGCATAGATGAAATGAACCATGAAAAATTGTATTCAACTAACAGAAATTTTGGTAAACATTGATGAAACCAATTAAGAATAGACACAACAACATATAAATAATAAAAAAAATTAGAATAAAATTCACAACAAATTAGATCATCATTTAACAGAAATAACATAATGAATAAGAAGACTTGTCTTTTAAAATATGCAACCAGTTACAAGGTATAGACGTTCAACCAAACTATAAATTTCTACTCCAATTATGAATATCAAGTCACCCCTAATATCGGGCTATGAATCCACAAGAAGAAGGTAGTTCCTAAGGATAGTTATTGTCCCATCACAAGGCGATAATTCCTATGGCCATTCCAATACATCACCTCTCTTTACCCTCAACCTACACAACACAAGGATTTTGATACCCTTATCTACCACTCATTCCCCCAATCTATCCCACTTCCCTTTAGTGTTGTAGCACAGGCTGGCCAAGAAATATTTGTACTGGGGACTCTAGGAATTTACAACTACAATAGAAAAAACTCTTAGTAACTAACTCACATTCTCTTGTGTAATTTTCTTCCATAGGAAATATCACTTTACAATCCTAACAACCTACTTCTTTAGGAATTTAAAATCTCCAAGACATGTCCACAAAACCCACTATTGCTATCTACTATCTCCCAACACTCACACACTTTTCCTCTTCTTCTCCAAACCGCAAAAGGTACATTCTCCCATCATTCAAATTTTATTTCAACTATGCAAGTTGAATATCACATTCCCCAATGTTGGTTTCACTCAACCCCATGCTCTCAATAAATATGTGAGGTAACATTTCCCGCCAACCTTCTTACATGTATTCAATTATTGGGGATTTGTCACACTCAAAAGGGAAAATAGAAGATTCATACAAAAATGTTTTTAGAAAGATGATTTGGGATTAATAGGCATGTATAATCCCCCCATTGGACCCCCTTTCTTATGGAAATGTATCCCCCATCACTTCATATATATCCATCTACAACTAGTAATACATTTTATTTTATTATTTGTGATATACAATGCTCACATATTACATTGCTTGGCCTATGTACATACATTACTAAACTTGGCATTAAAAATAAGGATGTCAGAAATTTAATTACAAGAACAAATGATTTATATGAACTAACTTATTGATAGTTGTCAACTACAATAAGATAGACTTCTTTCAATTCCAATTGTAGTTTTCTAGGTTTTTACAAATTGTCTAGAATGTCCTCTAGAATGTATGTTGATTTTTCAAATGTCATGTGATATGTATGATGATTATTTTTTTGAAAGGATGACTAAATCCACTAATTGAGGGTAAATTGGTTGAAGGATCGATCAATTGTATGATTATGATCCAAATAAATAAGTTGAATAAGTACTATGCACAAGTTGTAGAACAAAAAATAATAGTTAATTTCATGAAATCAACATCAATGAAGAGACAACACCATAATATCAATATTAAATCCTAATGTTTGTTAAGATCAATAGTTTATACAAGATATTTACATTGATATACAATGAGGTGCATATAAATGCATGTTGGTGTAATAAGTCATAACGTTTACGAAGGGAATTGACTTATCATCGTTACAACCTAATTTTTGGTTACATACAATGACTATTATTAAATAAATATCATAACAATTGTGACATCCCCTAATTATCTTAGGGTCCTCCCGTTTACATTATTTCACATTTGTAGTGAACATATATTTAGATAAAAGTATTCATATTCTTATGTCTTTCTATTATAAGGATGAGGACACAAAGAACTATGAGAAATATTTTCACATCATAAAAGGATCAATCCATTCTAGATAGATTATTTTGGCAACTTTTTGTTCATAATATTCTTGACTTGAGCTTCTTTTGTTTTTACTTTTAGCTGTATTCATATTTGCTTGATTTGGTTGGTATGTAAATGGAGCATTGAATTTCATTAGGTAACTATGTATATAAATGTCTTGATTCTAGCATTCTACAAATTCTATAATTTTGGTGAGGATATGATAAATTGTAAGTTTATTTTTCTTAATAAATATTTTCATCATTCATTTATGTCATCATGTTGATATATAATATTTTGTATTGACTCATGTGTTAACATGTTTTGTTTGATATATGATTTTATTAGTAGAAAATAATGGACCTTCATTTATAGATAAATTTGTAGATGTCACACTGTTATTGAATTGTTCTTTGATGTTGATTTCTAGATGTAATTCATTTGCTAAAAATTCCTTAGTAAAGACATTTGGAATTTCTATTTTAATTGGTTTCCTTATCCATATTTTAGGTATAAACCTCATGAAAATTCGTGGATTCAACAAGATTGATTAAGGTTTCCTTATCAAAAATATGTTTCTTCATTTTTATTTGTGTTTTCTTTTTGTTCAATAATTTTTTGAATTCCTTAGTAAACTTAGTAGAGACATTAGAAATTTCTATTTTAATTGGTTTCCTTATCCATATTTTAGGTATAAACCTCATTAAAATTGGTGGATTCAACTAGATTGATTAAGATTTCCTTATCAAAAATATGTTTCTTCATTTTTATTTGTGTTTTTTTTGTTCAATAATTTTTTGAATTCTGCTAGATATTTATTATGATTTCTCAAGCAAACAATTTCTTCACTATTGTTAAATAGGCATTTACTAATATGTTCACTTTCTTTTTATTATTATTTTATTTTTTCTTATTACTATTGTTAAATAGGCATTTACTATTGTTAAATAGGCATTTACTAATATGTTCACTTTCTTTTTATTATTATTTTATTTTTTCTTATTTATATGGTTCAAGTAGTTTTTTTTCTAGAAACATCGTCATTTCATATGCCATCCAATTATGCATACCATTACATCATATTATAACCTTTTCATACATCATTAATATTGGTCAAAACATCAATTAACCATTTTGGGGGATGCAATATATCTTTTAGATTTTGTACGTATTCCATGGTTTTTGAGGTGCACAATATTCCTTTATATTTTCTCCACACCATTTAGTAAAACCCTTGTCAACTACAAACCCCTCTTTAAAAAAAAAAAGTTAACTCGTAGCTCATATATGCACATGTTATTCTTTGGGAGGCGTAGAATGTAAATGTTCCCTCTTTAAAAAAAAAAGTTAACTCGTAGCTCATATATGCACATGTTATTCTTTGGGAGGCGTAGAATGTAAATGTGTTGGCAAAAAATAATCCTCATAATTAACCAACCAACTAGGAGAGAGAAGACATATATAAGCATAAAAAAATGACAATCACACATAGTATATAGATATTTTAACTTGGAAATTATTAATTGGGAAAACTAATGAGCATATTACTATTTTGTTGTCTTATTCTTTTATTGATTAAAGAGTTAAATGAATAACCTTGTTCTATAGGTAAGACATAATCATCATCCTACTCTCTTCATTTACATGAAAGCAACCCTGTAGCCAATTCGGCTTGCATCTACATGACCTTCACGATTCTTCTCAAGATTCATCAACATCAACATATTACAATTATAACATTCCTTATTTATATCTACTACAAAATGAAAACCATAGATCATGGTGCCCAAAAATATTCATATATCCATGTAGATGATTGGGAAAAACAATGTGAACCTATAGATTTAGTTACCATTAACTACTAGTTAGCTACAAGTCAACCTTTAGTCAACCTTCATTCAACTCCCACACAACATCCTATTCACCTCATGTTGAATGCAATTTCAAATTTCAATTAGATCACTTTTACCTTGAATTAGCCATTGACTCGAATTATCCATCACCTCGACTAGCCAATCGGGTGACTGTTTGGGCCACTAGGATGGGCCCACCCCTTACTTCACCATTAAACATGAGAACATTTAGGATATTGTTACTAACTTCTATCATAAACTTCCCTCTTTAGTCTTTTTGAGAAGGGATCTTCCTAATAAAAAATTAGTATGTTAGTTTCGTCAGTTAGTTACCTTGTAAACAACCCTTGCTATTCTGTTTGACTAGGGCACTCCATTATTACTGTTAGTATATTAGTTTATGTCAGACATTATTGTCATAAGAAAATCTCTCGAGTATCACTAAGAATAGAACTCCAGAAAAGGGTGCCCCTCTCTTACTAAATGAATCTTGATAGTCATTTTTTGTTTAGCCTCATTGTCTTCTTGAGAGTTCTCTATGTTTTTTTGTAGTTTAATGTAAACTTTATTTTTTGTTCTCTAGTGTGAATTGTGTTGTTGTGTCTATTTTTCTAGTTTAATTTCATATCAATTGATATCAGAGCCCGGATCCCAACCAACTTCTTCTCAACCACAAGATTCAGAGGAGAGGCCATGCACTAAAATTTTATCTTGGAGTTTGATGTCCTTCTCAAGAATTTCAGTGAAACCACTTCAAGGATTCCAATGAACCCTCTTTAGGGATTCCAGTGTTTCATATGTCTGGAGGTTCCATCATACATCTCTTCAATAGTCACTATGCCCTCTTCAGGCTTACTCCACACAACCCTTTTCATGGTTTCTAGTGCATCCTCAATGCACCCAGGGTCCAATTGGCTCTTGACACAATATCTCGTCCCAGATAAACTCAATGGCGAATGAAAATAATGTCACCGTGAAAGGATCCATCCACATACATTTCTTCATCCAATGTCACAACACCCATTCAATATTTTTCCATGGTTCTACATGAGTTACTTCGTTTGTGGTAGCGCCAAGCTCCAACACACATGCAACTCGATCTGCACTTCCAATTGCCTAAGTTTTTAGGTCAAATGAATTGTGAGACTGTCGAATATTAACTTCACAGTCTTTGCACCTACTTCATGGCATGTCCCGAGATGGCTGAAGATATAATACTTCATATCATTAGCCTATAATTGGATGGCATTGTGCAAACTTGGTGGGACACTTAGTGAGAGAATTTTTCCTTGGTCATCAACATAGGAGAACTGGTTGATCCAATGCAACCAAACATTAGAACATGGGATGGATTTTTCAGGCTCTTAGAGATCAATTCTATCCCCCAAACTATCGACAACAACACCTCGCCTAGTGGTTGTACCTCTGACAACTAACCAATTAGTTTTTCCATGATTACATCGATGTCTTCTGTAAATTGTGCATCAAGATACACATCACAAATCCAGAAGAGATATTAATTATCAAGTTTAATTTAGTTTTATTTCTAAGTATCCCTCGTGAAGTGAATTTGTTCAGAATTCCTTGCTTGAAAAAGGATTTTCTTCAATCCTTGGTCATGTAACGTAAATTTGTACCTAAAATCCACTCTCCCCAAGATCGAACAAATCCCTCTAGTACTGGTAATTCGCCTACTACCCCCTCTTATGTCCCACATACATAACCCACCTCATCTCGTAATGCACCTTGGTGTTTATTTCACAAAGTTGATTTGCATTCTTTTGCATATTTCCATGTACTTAAGAATTTGTGCACCAACAAAACTTTGTTTCCAAAGGTCACTCAGACAAATTCCCCTCCACCTTCTATAGTTTTTTCCCTCAATAATCCTATTGAAGTAGACCCATCCCTCATATTATGACCGCTAATGAACCCGACACCTCTGTTGTTCCCCTGTTTACTCATAATTTCCAAATTAAACATGAATTCACCACCCTCATCATGGACAATGGAAGCCGAAATAACCTTGTGTCCTAGGACCTAGTACAATGCCTCAAATTCCCCACCATTCCACACCCAAACCCATACCATCTTGGCTAGGTACAAAAGGGAGGCCTTCACCTCATATTTTCTTAGTTTTTTGTGGTCTCCTTCGTTATTTTCCCATTCCGGGATAGCGTGACATGTAATATCTCCCCTCTTGATTGTGTTGACTTGTTACTAGGAATTCCATACCAACAGTTCTGACAGACTGTTTACCATGCCAAATATCACCAATACCACCTGCAACTTGAATGGCGCACCTATGTTATCACATATTTCTCTCTTAAATTAACCCCACCCATTATTGAAACTGGAACTCTTAAGCAAGTGAGTATCAATAAATGCATATATTTATTGTTCATTTGCCCCATTAAACATGATAATTTGACCAATCATACACCTATGGACATGGTCCCTCGTCTCCAAGAATTTGAATATGTATTCACATATCCCATAAGACATCTATTGAGCATTCCATTGATCTCATACCTAGTGTCTCTTTACCTAATTCTCCTTCCTATTGAATAGGTCTTTGAGAAGTTGCTGAAATAGAAAAAAAAAATTTCCAACTTATGGAATCATGCCAAATTAAACCTGCATTGTTTCCTTGTGCATACCCCACCTTTATTATTCCCAAGAAAAAAATCTGAGTGGAACCTAGTGACTTACTATCATTCCCTCAATAAAGCCATTATGGAAAACCGCTACGCCATAACTCGGATTAAGGATTTGTTGGACCACTTATAAGGGGCTTGCTTCTTCACCAAGACGGACTTGACAATAGGGTATCATCAAGTTCGTATGCAGGAGAAAGACACCTGGAAGACAACATTCAAGACCAAATTTAGGATTTCTGAGTGGCTCATAATGACATTTGGGATGACAAATGCGTCAACCACATTCATGCATCTAATTAATGATATTTTCATACCTCACATGTGTAAGTTTGTAGTAATTTATTTGGGTGATATTTTGATATTCATTAAATCTTATAAAGAGAATCTACAACATCTACACAACATACTTGAGTTGTTGTGGGAACATAAGCGACAAATAAAGGGAAAAAAGTCCTTCTTTGGATAGACTTCCATACAATATTTGGGATTCATATTCAATACAAAAGGAGTGTTTCCTAATCCCTCTTGGTTATAGGAATTGAAACAATGACCGATTCCCTCAGGTGTACATGACCTCAAAATTTTCATGGGAGGAATTAATTTCTACAGGAAATTATTCTCTCACTTCTCCCAACTGCCTCGTCCTCTATACCAATTGTCCCATAAAGTCAAATTTCTTTGGAATAGAGATGATGAGAGCCAATTTGAAATATTGAATAAACCCTTATGCTATGCCCCTATTATATGGTTTCCATACATGAATCATCCCTTTGAGATTAATATGGATGCGTCTCAATTCACCATCTGGGTTTTACTTAAACATGGAGTTCTTTCAGTAGCATACCACTCTGAGATGCTTGATAAGGAAAAAATAAACTAACACATATGAGGAGGAATTATACATCTTGGTAAAAGAACTGAAACAATGGCACCATTACATTCCTAGGAAAGAGACAATCCTTCATACAGGCCATCACCTATTGATATTCATGAATTCATAGAGTAAAATGCAGAAACAATGCCATTTAAGCTGGACATCGCAAATTCAATAGTTCCCCCTAGTCATTAAATATAGGAAGGGTAGCTCCAACAAGATGGATGACTTGTTAAGTCGCCCCCCTATGTAGATTAGACACATTTTAAAGGTGTGTTTTGCATCTTATCATACCTGGAATGACATGTATGCTACAGATCCATGCTTTGGTGAAGTCTAGAAAGATTTTCAACAACCAACTTTTTGGAATACATGATCTGTGACGATTTGCTCTACAAAATAAATCAATAATGGGTGACACAGACAGAGGATCCTCTTATTCTAATCCAAGAATCACACAACTATTCATGTGGGGGGGATTTTTGCATAACCAAGACCATTCTCAATCTCTAGTGCCATTTCTACTGGCCTTCCTTCCCACACAAGTGGAAATATTCATCCCCGCATGTTATCTCTATTCATGAAATATTCAAATCTCCTACATGGTCTTTATCAATATTTAGCAGTGCATTCCCTTCCATGGGAATCCATTTACATGGACTTTGTGAGTGGTCTCCCTGCAAATCTCCACAAGCACAATTCTATTTGGGTCATAGTGTGTCATGTTTCTAAGATGGATTTGTTTCTCCTCTATCATAAAACTACCTATGTTGCAGAGATCCTTGACCTCTTCTTCCATCATGTGAGGTCTCACTTAAGTTTTCCCAATAATATTATTTCTAATCAAGAATCTAGCTTCCTCAGTACTTTCTAGTGTACTCTTTGGTCCTCGCTTTGCTGCCAACTTTGTTTTTCCAATGCATTCCACCCCCATATTGACGAGAGGTTATCAATAATACTCTAGTCCACTCACTTCACAACTATTTTTCCAAAAACAAATAGTGTGACTCTTATCTGCACATAATTTAGCATAACTACAATTGGGAAACACATTCATCCACTAGTTTCTCACCCTTATAGGTTTGTATTGGATTTTAGCCCCTTCGACCCTTAGAGATTCCCCTCACTCTCACATCATAGGGGTCTGCGCAAAAACAATAGGAGAAACACTCAACACACAACTTCATTCACAACATAGACCAATTACATTCATAGGTAGTAGCTACTTTGCAAGTAACACAAGATCACACAAAATAGAGGAATGATAAACGTTACATGCCCTTGGTCTTTTAGACAAGAGATCACATGTGGATGTTGTTGTAAAAGCATCACATCAAATGTCACCAACATAAACTCTACCGAGTCCATTATGGCCCATATTGAGTTCTAGCAAGAATTGGAGAGAATGCATATCAAGTGGACTTCCCAGCACAACTCAAAATCAATGATGTTCTCAATGCAAGAAATATCAAGTTGTTCAATCCATGGCTCCTAGAAGAAGCACTCACAATACAACATCTGGTGGACAATATCCTATATTTTCAACCTCCTCACCTCGCACATACCATTATGGATTTCAAGACCTCCACCACTTGCTAGCAACAATATGTTTCCCATCTTGTGGGGAGAAAGGGTCAGACACTAGCGTAGGCCAAGTGGATGTCTACAACGAACTTACAACACTCCTTCTGCCACTTTCTTGCAAAAGCATGGATGCTTCCAAATATAAAGAGGGAGGAATTGGGCCACAAAGAAGGGAAAAATCCTTCCTTAGTTAGTCAACATGAGAACATTTTGCAGATTCCCAGTAACTTCTATTGTAAACTTCCCTTTCCAGTGTTGCTGAGCAAGGCACTTCTTAATAAATAATTAGTATGTTAGTTGCTTCAGTTAGTTACTTTGTGAATAGTTACTTTGTGAACAACCCTTGCGAGTATAGTTGAGTTGGGCACACCATAATTATTGTTTCTCATTCAGTAGAGTGCTCCGGAAATAAAGAAGAAACTTCCTTACAAATACTAAGGAAAAATTCATCTAGTCTAATAAACGGTACCCCTCTCTTATTGAATAAATTTTTATGGTCATTTTCTTTTTAACCTTGTTGTCTTCTTGAGAATTCTCTCCATTTCTATGTTGTGTAGTGCACTGTTTATTTTATGTTCTTTAATGTGCATTGGGTTGGTGTGTCTAGTTTTCAGGTTGCATTTCATATCATTATTCATTTACTATAGAGAATATAAAACCCCCCCAAAAAATAAGACCTTCTCTATCAAATATATTCACTAATGTCCTTTATTTTGTATTTTTTTTATGCATTATGAAGTCACAAAGTCACATTAATTCATTAATTAATTGGGAGAATTCACATGGAAACTACATTTAGATACACGTTATAATATTCACCTACATACAAAGGTCATGGGAATGCATTCTCTATAGAAGAGAAAAGGTAAAGTGTTTCTATCAAAATTTCAATAGATATAAAAGATACGCTATTTTTGTCTACCTTGTGGTCAATCACAAGTGAATTTTCTTATACAACCATTTTGTTTTTATATTGAGAACACAAGGAGGAAAATGACTCTCGCATAAAGAGATCAGACACTACCTTTCTACAACAAGTCTCTTCATGTGTTTATTGTAAGCATTTTGTTTTCCACTCGTTCTATAAATTATGTTTCATTTTCCCTTAAGATATTGTATTGGAGTTCCGTTTAAAACAATAAACCCTTAGTTTAGAGCGTGTTTTTTCTCCTTTTATGATTTAAAGTATGTAATAGTTCTTCAATGTCTACTTTTCATCCTTCATTTTAGTTTGTCTATTCTTAGTTTAAAAAAAAAAAAAAAATTGGTTGTTTGGTATACCTATTGTCCAAAACATGCACAATGAATTGGGAACTCTACTAGGGAATTATATCCACAAATATTACTCTTTATTGTGTGCGCACCTCATTACTTTATTTTAGTAATTAGTGGCATTATTATTTTAGTTTTATTTTCTATAATAGGCCTTTTTTTTTATGTGAATGTACAAGTTTATGCATTGTTCTAGTTTGTTGGTTCTCTTCTAAGTATCTATGCATTATTGTACCCATTCCTAAATATCTATACATTTCTTGAGGTTGTTTTTCTATGTTTCTAAGAGGATCTTATATGTTTGGAAAGAAACACTTTCATTTCTAGTTTTAAAGTTCCTTTTTCTTAGTTGTTCTGTTTCATCTCAACATGAATTCAAAAGTCTGGTTTGTTATTTTTTTAATATTTAAGTTGTTTTAAATGTTAAAGAAAATTTTGATAAAGAAAAAAATCATTAACTTTATTACTTTCTAAATTCATTTTAACTTTCCTCATCTGCAACTTCATTTGGAAACTCAATCATAGCATTCTATCTATAATTAGTTCACAAAACTTGTGCACATATCTCAAACCTAAACCATATTCATAGTTTCACGGCGCCAAGCTCACCCTCTTACAACCATCTTACAATCAATAGTTTAACTCATTAACAAACTAAATCCCTCATTTGAGGAACACAAATAATATTTTATTTATGTTATGATTTTGGGGATAGACATTCACCACGATGACTTACATATGATACATAGTTTTTTTTCATTTATGTTATTTGATGATCCTTTATAATGGTTGTGGTCAAAACCTATTTGTCAATGAAATGCACTCTTGAGTTTCAATAATGAGGTCGAGTTTAGTAGTTTAATAGATCCTTCCTAATTATTTTAAGTTATATTTTAACCATTTTCTTGGGTTAAGGAGGCACTTGAGGAAAATATGCCCCTAGCACCCTTTACTATAATTGACTCTTTCATACATTCACTAACTCTTTTAGTGGACTTCATGACCATGCATTGAGAATCATTGGAAGACCTTGTTTATATACATAGCTTGACAAGATGATTATCTACATCTTAGGATAGTTCTTTTTTATTCCCATGGGATGAAGAGTGATATTGCATCTATATGAAATTTCATGTGTATTTCACACGTGAATAGGTGAACCTTGTACTCTATCCTAAATGATAAAGAACATTTTGTATTGTCCTAGAATAAAGAACATTTTGTATTGTCCTAGAAGATGTACCACAAGTCAATCAGAGTCGTTGATATATTAAAGGATCAGAGGTAGGAAGATCCAGACTTTTGAGTGGAGGATGATGGTCAATTATCCTTGGAGAGGTACTCTGATGGGAAAGGCCCCTTTAATGTCTCCAAACATTTTTTTTTTTTTTAAATCACATATTTTTGGAAGTTATTTCTAGTATTATTGTGTTCCTTATTAAGATGGAACTGGGCATATTTTAAAAGCATTTTATGGATTGATACGATTCATTAATAAATGTCATACTTTTCGGTAACAATTTAAAGACTTTAATCTACTGATTGTCTAATATCATTTTGCCTTTCACTGGAAAGGCTCTTCAATCCTCTTTGGGCACTCATTAACTAACAAGTATAATTTATCATTCATTTTGTTAGATTATGAGTAATGAGACACATTAATCAATAGTAGTATTGTTACATTTGTTTTATATAATTAGTTGGTAGGGAACCAATTGGATACTCTATTCCATATGAAACTATTTAATTTGTTTTAAATGATTTCACCCATGAATAAAAGAACACCTTTACCCTACACTTAACATCATAAGGTTATATATATATATATATATATATATATATATATATATATATATATATATATATATATATATAAATTTTATATAAACCACATTATTGTTTATATTTCATAATCAATTAGATTATGAAAAAGTTGTTCTTTTTCCATAGCCTAATTATCAATCAAACAGATGATTTATATATGTAATCGATTCTTCCAAAAGTATCCTAAGTTTTTTTTCCCAAATGTTTAATCTACCTCTCCAACGTTTTGATCCTCCATTAGCTCATATTTATGGTCACGTCTACTTCATTTATGAGGTGATAATGGATCAAATCGATATGTGGTACTGGATCAAATCGATATCCAAATCCCCACATCAGTTTGAACTTGTACTGTATTAATAACCCAAGCCAAGTCATAGCTTCGTAGGTGAGTACCATGGATGTCATCCTCTCCTTCAATTCGACGGAGAGTATAAATTCCATATGCCATTAACATAGAGGCTTATTAACTAAAACCGATCGTTCAACTACTAGTTGGGTTCACATTCAAACTTCGCACCCATAATGACTACCTACTTCTCGCTATCGGTACTACGCGATTTAATTACTCTTGTTTAATTGAGTTTGTCAATTGATATTTTTATCATTGTAACAAGAACAAATATGCACGGTTTGTTTTTGAGCCAATCGAAAAAGCTCCCTTGCAAAACACAGAGTCATCTTTGAAATATCGAGACAAGATCTCATTGGTATCATTAACGCATTATAACCCTTGCTTATTTTTGATGCACTTACGACTAACCTTCATCTCATCATGGTAATAATTTATCATTCTTTTAATCATAGGAAAGAAATGTCAATAATCCAAAGGAGAATCTCAAAATCCTTCGAGGGTTTCTTCCGGATTTCATTTACATGTAAACGTTTAACCCGTGTGCTCTCTCTTTGCTTTTTGCGTTAATATTACTCTATCATTGAAGATGATAACATTATTTGTGATATTTGCAGAGTAAACTCCTTGATATTCATGGGTAAAACCCTACCAAGAAACCTTCCTATGGTTATAGAAGGGCGGGAGGACCGTCAGCTAGGGTTGTATCCCATAAAGAAAAATGAAGGTAAATATGTTTTATTATGTTTCTCTTCTGTACAAGCCCATAGAGAAACCACGTCATATTCACCTGAACTAGACTTATCGGATGTCGCCTTTAGCTTATGCGTTTAAAATGGTTCGAAACCCAACTTTGTTAATAGGAGTAATTTCGCTCCTGCACAAGGGTTTGTTTGTATTATCAACAATACTTTTAAGTATTGTTTCCTTTAACTTATGTGTCATCTTCTCTTTTAGTAGGTCCATGAAGTTACAATTAGTTTGATAGTCATATTCTCTTTAACATATATATTAAATATATAGTAACACTCTCGGTTGATATTTGATGACACTTTCTTTATTTTTAAAATAGTGTCATCATTTTTCTCTTTTAGTCTCTCAATGAAGTTACAATTAGTTTGATAGTCATATTCTCTGTAACATATATATTAAATATATAGCAACACTCTCGGTTGATATTTGATGACTCTTTCTTGATTTTTAAATATATAGCAACACTCTCGGTTGATATTTGATGACTCTTTCTTGATTTTTAAAATAGGGTCATCATTATGTTGTGATGTATTTGTCAACAATAATCATTCGAAACTTATTGTCTCTTTATTTTTAAGAGAAAATATCTATTTCTTTTCTCTGATAATAAATAATTTATTTTAAAAAGATATTACTTCAAGGTTTTTTTTTTATATATTCTTATATGACTAAATGCATGTTATAATTATAAGAATAGTATATCTATCATTATCAATATTTGTCATTAGAAATGATTATGATTAAAAATAAACACTATTATTTTCTTGAATACAAAAATGCTACTAATATAATTTTCTATATTTACTGGATAGGTTTCAAATCCACACTGGTTTCATAAGCTAGCTAGTTAATATATAATGTAATCTAAAACAAGAGATTAGAATTTATTGAATATTTTTCTTGTTTACACCACTATGTACTATGTACAAGGTTATTACCAGCTATTACTTATATGATTCATTACTATGCCTACTTTAAGTTTTCTTTTCAATAAATACCAGTAATTACACTAGAATATCTTTAATGTTTTTTCACACATCTTACCAATAAACATGGTATATTTATTGCAATATAAATAATAAGAAAATTATATTTTTTTTTAATTCAAACTTAAATATTCTCACCTAAGGGTTATTATAACCATTAATAATAATTAGCAACAATAAAATTAAAATATAAATAAAGAAGCATATTTGAAGCAAGGCAAAATGAGGAGAGAATCTAGTTCCTCCTTACCATAGATGAGAACAAACAAACTACTTTCTCCTATCACCCCAAGCTTAATTTTGTATTCTATATGAACTGGAAATTTCATAACTTACTCTTTCTTAGAACCATCAAGCTCAACTCCTACATAAGTACTCAACAACGTCCTACATCCTCTATACTTCTCTCCACTTCTCTCCTCTTGTGTTAAGAAGAAGAAATAATAACTTTCCTAGGTATTTTTTTTTTCAAGTTAGACTCATCCCTAAATCTAGGGAGTCTTGGCCTAACTTATTGCTAGCTTGTTCCCTCACTGCCCACATATTTGGGAGTAGGTTTAAGCTTGTCCTCATAGACAATATTTAGTCTCGTGGTTTTTATCATTTTTTCACTTTCACATGGAATACAAAATTAATCTTTTATAACTAGATTCTCTCATCAATTTGTCTTATTAAAATAATATTTACACAAATATTTTTCATCATCCAATGTTTATGATGATTTTATTTTCCCAACACAACAATCCTAAAATCACAATTATACCAAATTATTGAAATATTTAAAATGGAGGCATATTACACCCCAAAGGACAATCTGGATTGTTGATTGGAGTAGAGGTGAGATCAATTCTCAGTTGTCGTTCTTCGTACTGTCTCGTTTATGTGAGGTTAAGAGGGAAGGTGACATATTGTTGATGTCATGCTGACAAGGAATGTTTACGTACCTGAGGGTCAAATGTGGAAGCCTGTAATTGGTTGAAGGAATTGGGAGTGGGTCTGTGTTGAGCTTAGACCTTTGAATGGGAACTTTATTTATCGAGCATAGGATTTGTCGGTGGAGAGATCTCCACCATTGATCAGATATTAGGTTGTGGGAATGCTTGCACATGGGGTTGATGAGGGACTTCGAGGGTAGAAATCTAAGAACAAAAACAATCTAATAAATCTATCGGAGTGTCTGTAGGAAAGGATCTAGACCATCAGATCCAAAGTATTTATTTTCTTGAGAGTTTGGTACTCAGAGTAACTTAGGATGCTAAGGTGTACACACTCCTGAGGGGTAATTTTGACCGTAGATTAGGTACAGTCTGAAAAGAGACCTCATTCGTTGGATATATGATCCTTCCCAAAGGGAAATAAAGGAGTACGATGACATCATAATGATATGTAATACTTGCGTGACAGCTTATCTATCCCTTAGGATGATACATGGCGATATTCGATTGGCAGATGGGTCGAGCATCCACCTTGTTGGGAGATAAGGACATTAAAAGTATACTTTAGTTAAGGTCTCAAGAGGGTGATGTGGATAGTGCCACGTGTCAAGCATAGAAGGTCCCATTTGGCGTAGTGATTTGGCATCTATAGGTGATCTTCAGTGATAAATATGGATGTCATGTGTCAAGTGTTGATGGTTCCACATGTCATGCATAAATGACGCCATGTGTCAATAGGATTTGGCACACATAGGTGAAAATAAGAGAAAATATGTGTCGCTCATCGAAGTTTGAAAGGTGAGAAAGACTATGTGGTGGTTAAGAACGACGATGAGGATGAAGGAATTGAGGATGTAATGATATTTGTTGAGCAATGGTGGCTCATAGTTAATCTCCACCGTATATTTCTGAAGAATCCCTTATAGGTTATATAATGGATGGCGATGTAACAAGTGACGTTGCATGCCAACACATCCGAAGGACGAAAGGTTTTTGCACTTGTTTTGTTATAAGGTCAAAGGTGGTCCATGATGGGTGTAGAACAATTGATGGTCGTTTGTAATCACCAACCATCATATCTACAGGTAGAGAGGTTGAGACCGTTCATCATAGATTTAAGGGTTGGAAATTATATGTGTTGGCTAATAATGTTGACGACGATGGAGGCATCGGTGAAGGGATGAGGATTGTTGGATCTACAGGCTAGTAAATCTAGTCCATTGATCCAGGGGTAATATCATTGAAGCACAAAAGAATGGGAGAGTGTGAATTAATCATTGATTCCTTTAGAATTTATGACTCAATTAGAGTCATTAGATGAGTGACGCGAGGACCATGGGATTTAGAATAAGATCGACTAAAATATCATCATCAAAACTTTTAGATGGGTATTTGCGACCCATGGAAATAAAATACCGATGATGACAATGAATAGAGGTTATGTGGGATTGGAACTAGGGTTCAATGAACCATGTGCACAAAGCCACATTAGATCCATGGTTGTTCCACATATATTGACACCTTGGATATGTAGCCATGTGGATGCCACATGTCAATGAGGTGGTATTGGCCAATGAGGTCCTAGAAATTTGTAAATCCATAACTTTTGATCAAGAGCTTGGTTTTGAGCATGATGAGAGTCACTCAAAATATATTGACGAGCAAAAGACAATGGTACACTTGAGAAGTGGTTTCAAGATGATTGGGGAAAATAAATTTTTTAATACCCCATCTCTAAAACTTGTACTTAGGGGGTTGGGTGTGTTACGTAGTGGTATGCGAGAAGAGTTCAAAAACTTTTCCTTGATGGGACAGAGATAGATCAAGGGATCGATATATTAAATCTTGGATAGGCCTATTGGATAAATCTTTTATGTGCTAAAATCTTGTTTATTATATACAAAATTTCTCTAAGAAGAAGGACTTCGGATTTAGAATCTTGTTTTGGGATTTAGTGCAATATAATAATTGATGTCTCTTGATGAATTGAAAGTTTCTCTTACAAGAGTGAGAATATGATGGTAGGCATTCATGGTTGAATTTGATGTAAAGTGGAAGAATCTTGTTAAGGGATACCTAGGTTCAAAAGAATGAATAAACTAGTGATTGTAATGTTACTTGTAAGCATTGGTGATTACTGTTCATATAAGGGCTAAGAACCTTATGGAGATATTCCTTTTGGTTAAAGGAATTTGGTATGGATTGATAACATCTTTAGCGGTATTAATTACTGCTTATATAAAATAATAAACTATATGTGTGTGTGCGTGTGTGTGTGTGTGTGTGTGTGTGTGTGTGTGTGTGTGTGTAAGAGAGGTAAATGATATGAACATGAGAAAGTTATGAGCTTAGGGTTTTATTAAATAAAATGTATAATCATATTAACCTAAGGGCTTGTCTATGGATATTAAGGCAACATAATACAATTGAAATACTTTTTTATTTGGGAATGAGAAAAATGATTAGTGCACAAAAATAAGTTGGAATGGATATGGTAAAGACTGAACATATAGGTAACGTGCAAATAGGTTTATTATAGTCTGTGATTAGATATAAAATTTTGTATGGTAATAAATCATATGGCTAGTAATGATTTGATTATAGCATCCTAAGTAAAATGTTGATGATAAATGATTTTTATTTCCTTATTAAGATAAAGTTGTAATGTTGAAAGAAAGACTAAAATAAAGTCTTGTAAAGGAAGTGTTGGAGCATTTCCAGGTGACCAATATCTTAGATTGATATCCAAAGGTCGAAAATGACGACCATATAGGTATGGTTGGGTATACTCAAATAGAAGAAAGAAGGAATTTAGGAAAGAATTTCCTTTATAAAGGTATGTTGACCAAAGTGAATTGAAGCATAAAGAGAGACTATAATTGTTAACTTTATTCCTTAGGTAGTGCTGCAATTACTTACTTATGTTTCTCACCTGTGAAAGGATTGTATAATGGAAAAGTAAGAATGGATTAATGTTGGGTGTTTCCATGACAGAAGGAAACACAAATATGATCATTTCTATGAGACTAGTCATGTGAATAACTATAAATCCTCATTAGAAAAGACTAATATAAGAAAAATTTTAATCAATATATATGACTAATATGGGAATGTACAAGTGGCGCACATGTATGATATATATGTATACTAAAGGCATGCTATGATTGCTTGAGTAAGAGGATAGTAAGGAAAAGAGTGTGCTTTCCTTGACTAGACAATGTCATGGATGAATGGTTGACCCTATGTTGGAGTGTCTCAGTACCTTGTCTCAATAATATTCTGGGGAAGTATGCAACTCCTCAGAGAAAGATAATATGAAATTTTAAGAGATAAATGAGAAAAAGTGACCTTTTACTGGTTGATATCTTATAAAGAGACAACAAAATTAAGATTTTAATTGGTGAGACTAGTCATGCAAGTGACTGAAGCATCTCAATAGGACTAGATGAAGTTAAGATAAATGTGAATGAACGAGGTAAAATGGTGTAAGTGATACACATACATATATGTAGATGTACATAAACATGCTTAAAAAGTATAATATGATTTCTTTATCAAGAAGGAGGTGAGGAAACATGTGTACTTTCCAAATCTGAATAACTCCATGGAGGCATGATTGACCATATGTATAAGATTCTTAACTATCCCGTTTAAATAATATCTTGAGGGGCTATGCCACTCCTTAGAGAAAGAGATAATATGAAATTTTGAAATGAAAATGAGAATGACTACTGTGTTGATTAAAATAGAAGGCAGGGACAGAATGCCTTTCAGAATCTCATGATCTAATCATGAGTTAAATAATTTTAAACAAATATGCATATGAAATTGTAAAGGTTGTTGGGTGTGGACAAACAGAATATGCTAATGCATGTGATTAAGTGCATGAAAGAAAATCTTGAAACAAATCTGTTAACATAAGAGTGCTTATTTGAATGTAATTCTGAAATGCATAATAAGAATGCAAGATTATATTCCTTATGGCATATTGGGAAAGAATATGAAAATGAAAAAGTTGAGGATGAATCAAGATTGAGGTCAACTTAGATAATGATGGATATGCAATAAGGAAGTTGCATGATAAGGAATTTCCATGTGGAGGAACTATGTGAGAACTCTATCACGAGAACAAAGTCATAATCTTGATGACTATTGGAAAATTATAAAATAAACTACAAATTCTATTTGAACAAGAATCTCGAATTACATTTTAAAATATCGTGCATGAGTGAACTATATGAAAATGAATGTTGACAACTTTAATTTCTAATGGTAATGTGCATAACACATAGGTTCATAATTCATCATGAACTAAAATCTTGTTGTTGTAGCATGTTAATTTATTTAGAAAGGTCAAGATCAACTTCACTAAAACTGCCAAAGGATGAGAGAAAGAAAATCCCAAAAGGGATAGATTGCATAAGAATGTAAGGAAAAAAGGGAGGAATACTTTCACATTCTAAGACTTTGTGTTTATTAACATAGTTTATATTTGTAATCCTTAAAAGAAACAACTGTGAAAACAAGTACAACTCGTGAAAGGAAAATGAACAAATGAGTATGAGCTTGGTTAAAACCATGAGTGTGCAAATGAAGTGAGGCCCTGGGAATAGTTCAATCAAGATGAAAGTATCATGATTATGCAAAGGAGTTTGAAAGAGAGAAGATTCCCTTAACCATTTTATTTTTATCTAATGTGTTTTTATGGGATGTGAAGCTGATGTGTCATTGTGTGTGAATGTTTTAGCATGGGAATGCTAATAACTATGTGACTGTAAAGACAACTAAAATATTTTTGTGTTTACACTCAGGAAAACATTAAGAATAGTGTCAGGGAGTGAATTTATCTATTCTAGAACAAATTTGAAAATGTTTATTTATTTAAATTCTATGGTACATACATTTTTGTTTAACATGACAACTAATATAATTGTGAATGTGGTGATGTATGTCATGTGTATAAAAATATACAAGTTTTTGGGGAAGACAACTATCAATGATGGACAACCTTGGATAGAGGATAATTATAAGAATGTTGTTGATAAAAAAAATGTTGAAGGGACTTAGGAGTCCCCATGAAGCACCATTGACGAGGTAATATCAGAGAAGGTGTTGGAAGCTAGAATAGGTATAAAAGTGTTCATGCTTATGTCGCATAAGGTTTGAAAGGGATTGGGTAAGAATCTCTTCTGAAATATTTTAATGATATATAATTGAATTTGAGTGGAGGTTGGATTCCATTGATACCGAGGCATAGTATTATTGAGGAAAGGAACCTAAAGTATAGAGAAAAGAAACTCTAGTAGTCGAGGATGATTGAAACTTTGCAAGAAAAATCATGAACAAAGTGTCATGAATATACTGACCCAATTGAGAATGATTGGGAACAAAAGTACTCTTAAGTAGCACATTGATTGAATGTATTGAGAAATGCATGTTGGCACGAGAGCGAAGATAATGGACTTCCCATTATGGAAGGAGGGCCATCAAATATTTTACAGAGTTATAATAATGGTAGAAAGAGGAATTGGGTGGCCATGAATGTTATCACCCTAGTTACTCGTGAATAAAGAATGCTCGAATGCATATTTGAGGCTATGATTAGATCAAAGAAGAAATAAAAACCCTGTTGTAATAATGAATGTGGATAGATAATCCATGTGGTGATAATTTGGTTGAGTCCCAACACAACATGGCAAGAGTTCCTAAAATGAAAAAGTAGTAATATAAAATAACTACAAGGGTGCAATGTGTGTGAATGAGACCATGAATATTCGCACAATAGTTAAGTTCATATGATGAAATGATTACACATAGAAGATATTGGTACGGTAAAATAATGCTTGAATAAGGAATGGTAAATTATTTATTTTTTCTTTATATCATTGAATAGATGAATTTGATGCAATTGTTAGATTGCACAAGTTAAGAATTGTTTGTGATGCCATTGTAAATTTAAAATGAGAATATATATGCATGAGAAACTAATAGTTTGTTTGGCTATGTAAAGATTTAATTGTAGTAATGAGGGTCTTGGAAATCACAATATTATAAGCCCATGAGGAATACAAATGCATGTTGGTTGCAAAGAGAAAAAATATTATGAGAAGGAAATCTCATGCTTCTGAACTTTGGTTCCAATATAGAACATATTTGAAAATGAAATGAAATTGTGAATTTGAAATCTGTGGGTAATGGAATTAGGGAAGAAATATTGAATGAAAATTAACGAAAATATCTCACAAATTTTTGTATGCATGTGAACAGAGGTGAGATGAAAAGATCTATCCGAGGGAATATGGTAGTTTTCAAATAATAAATCATGGAAGAGGGCCATTGTTGTGACCAAATAACTTTGTGATAAGTCATGATCTCCATAAGAATGTTGTGTTCTAGTAACACAGGCCAAAGGGAATCTTTCGGTAGAGAAATCCATAGGACACCTCAACACAGAAAGATTGGGGGACTCTTCATTTAAAATACTTAGCGAAGTATTTAAGACTCTTCCTATGCAATAAATCATGGGAAGGAAAGACGGATCTTTCGAGGGACTATATAGAAGGGAAGGGAATTCTTGAGCCTGAGCCTAAGCCTAAAAGGTGAGTGATCACGAGGAAGGGTATACTTCGATAGCTCATGTGTAAGAATTAGTGGAGTCTCTAAAAATTTTATCATTTTTTTATTGAGATCATGTGCACAATGGGTATGACAAGGAAAATAATGAACCGAGTTAGCATGATAGCCATATGGATGAAAACCAATGAATTACACAGATAAGTACTATGTTGATATGTGAATTTTTTTCCCATGAGTTATGAAAAACGATAAAATGTTTATGCATGGAAATTTTAAACTAATATGCTTGTTGGCCAGGATGGTTGTAGGAAGGTGTTAAATTCCAAGAGTCTAGGAAAGACCAAAGAAAGAAGAGGAATAACATTTTTGAGATAGCTTAAAGACAAAGGCATGGTACGTGTTGCAGAAAAGTAAAGAACATTGAGGACGATTTTATTTTGAAAGGGGGGGGGGGATTATAACACCCCCTTTATAAACCCTAACTATATGTAACTAATCATAATTAATGATTTCCATGTGATGGACTATAACTATTGTAAATTCGTTATTATTTTAATTAAAAATTCCAATCAGATTATTGTGGGGTGAAGCCTTAAAAGTATTGGCCATGATACCACTAGAGGAAAGAGTGAGGAATCCTTTAGAGATATTTCATCATGATAAGATGAACAAGCCCTCCTTGTTGAGATATTTGAATTGTAAATATTAGGATATTTACCTTAAGTTTGATTTCAAGAAAATTAGTTAATGAGGAAGCGTTGGTGGTTGAGAAACCAACCACACTCAATGAATGGAAGTATGGGGATATTATTTGGAGTGAACTATTCTATCAGCTAAAGGACAACATGAAAGGTAACCACGTGTATCCATGATTGACTTGTGATATTCCTTCTAGTGAAAGGAGAAATAGGGTACAGGTCAAGAACCTTCCCAAGGGGGATTAGTGCGTAGAGAAATTATGAATGGAAGAGGGAGAAGGAAAGTGGAGGAGAGAATCAAGTGTGTACTAAGAGACATAAGTATCTTGTAAAATATTGTAATAGGACTCATCGAAGAGTCTAGAAACCTGACATTAGCTGAGAAGGATACACACTTGTTGGCCCTTGACCAAGTTTTTGAGATCCTTGGTCATGGTCGACCATTTTTGGGACTTCAACAAGCTGGTGAAAGACGGAGCACAAGGCGAGGTGGAGATCATGGGATCTTGGCCCCTTTTTAGGGCATTTTGGGTTTAGGCTTTATGTAACGGGTATGGGATATTGTCAGCCCATGGGTTTACCATGCTTTGGCCCCTTTTGTAATGTATAAATAGAAGGCTAGATGATGTAAGTAAGGGATGATAATGGTAATGAGGCCAATGTGATAAGTGTGAGTAGTAGTGAATGTTTGTGGCTCAGTGTGGAGCTAGAGGCTTTGTGCATACTATGTGTTAAGACTTCAAGAGCTAAGTGCAAGTGATTGTAAGAAGCTGGTGTGCAGACTGTGTAAGAAAGATTTGTGTTGTGACCTAACTTAGGGAAGGAGGATCTGGCAAGGTGTGTACAGATCTCTTGTCCTATGTGGAGTGGGTCTTGTGTCTCTGTGCATTGAACGAATATAATAAAGAGAAGTAGAGTTGGTGGACATAGACCTAGGCTCAGGGTCAACCACTTATATCATGTGTTGTGGTTTCTTTTTGCATTATGGTTGTTATGTGATTTATGCTTAGTGTATCAATATATGATAAATGCATATGATATAGTAGCTTAGTGCTTAGTGATGTGAATGAATGTTAGATATGATCTATTTCTATATGATAAGTGCTTGGATGTGTTATATATTGTTGAAACCTATATTGTTTTGTAATTAGGGATTTCTTCTGCAAAGTAGATAAGAGTTAAATATTAATGAATGTTAACTTATAAGTGCTCTGTTAAGTAATTTGATCATAGATCTATGTCCTGGCTAGGTTGTAGACACTTGAGTCCCACAACCACCCCTGTCTCTACCTCGGATGAGACTTCATCTGCTTCAGAGGTGTTGTCGAAAGGGTCAGTAGTTAAGGTTTTATTGGTGAGTTGTTGAAGCATTGAATGTTGGGTCTCCCCCTGTGCCAACAAATGGTTCCATTGCCAGGACATGAAACTATGATTGTTGGGAACTAAAGAAAAGAATAAATCTTTGTGTGTATATCTGTTGCTTTAGTGCATAGTACTCTACTTGAATTGCGAAGATCCGTGTTAATAAAAGAAGCCTGATCTAAAGAAAAGAGGTATTATCTTAAATCTTTGTGCTCTGATAAAGGTAAGATAGGTGAAATTGTTTGTTTCAAAAGAATGGATCTAGGTATGTTTGATAGATTTTTTCCTGGTCTGAAAACTAGGGCACAACTAGAAGAAAGAAGATTTGATATGAATATATCTGATAGAACTAGTGAAAGATATGTTATTCCTATGCATATAAAGAACTATTAGACTAACAAATGGATGCAGTATCCTAGAAAGAATTTTTTGCAGGTCAGTTACTGTGATCCCAGTGCGCAGTACATGAAAGGTTGGGGATAGTTCAAGATAAAGAGAGGATTGAATCTTTGTTATAAGTGTAGAAGACCGGGATATCTTTCTAAGGAATGCCCTGGTCGAGGTCCTATTTTCCTCTATTGTAAGGCTAGTGGACATGAAGTTTTAGATTTCCCTAGAATGATTGCTAAAGTCAAAAAGATTAATATGATACAAGAAGACCATGAGGAAGGTAAAGAGACTAAGAATATGCTCAAGAACCAAAAAGAATCAAAGATTGTATTATTGCAGATGAAACAAATCTTGAATGATCATAGAGACATCAACTTATCAGAGGTATTAAAAGAGAAGGAGTGCATATAAACAACACTATGACACTTTGACATAGACTGCGTCTTGGATGAGGAAACACGGGGGAATATCATGACAAAAAGAACTTGGGAAATTTTGGGAAATCCTGCTATGGTTCCTTCATTAGGAGGAATATGATTGTTTAAAGGGAAGATGATAACACTATGTGGACGACTTACCCAAATACCTATAAGTGCTCATCGAACTTCGACAAAAGAAGAATTTGAGGTCGCTAAGTTTGTTGAGAACACGCCCCATTTTCTATTTTTCTAGGAAAAAATTGGGTTGAGAAAGATCAAATACGAAGGAAACAAGAAGAGGAAGATCTAGAAAAGAAAAATCAAGAACTAATAGATTTCATGTCTAGGAGAATAGTGCACTTACTGGAAGAACAAGAGGACAAGTCGAAGCTACTAAGGACCAGAGACTTGGCTGTCGAAGCGGAAAGAATACAGGAAGACTTGAAACCCTTGTTCATATAAGAGAGTAGAACACCTACCCCAGAAAGAGAATTATTACCCTCAAACCCTAGGAAAGACCCTCCACAATGTGAATTTATTATGCCAAGGGGAGATAAGAACAATAATGGAAAGAGGAAACAAGTGACTCAAATCACAGGAAATAAAGCCAGAAAGCTCGACAAGAAGAAAGAAAAGTTAGAAAAATTGCAGGAAGTTCTAGAGAGGACTTCGCAGAAGGAAGGTTTGCAGAACTGGAACTTCGCCGGAATAGCAGAACAACATAGATTGACACTTCACCATGATGAAGAAATATGAACATTGGAGGTGTCCCGAATGTTAGAATGAAGCTCCAAAACGGCTAGAAACATAGTTATGGCCGGAAAGATTGCCATTGAACCATTAGGACCACGCCATAATGGATGGAATTACATTGATTGAGGCATTCCTACCTGTTGGAAGAGTTTATTACGACGTTGTCTATTTATCCCATCGAGCATTGCACCGAGAACTCTTTTTCTGATTGTGATTATTCGAGCACACAAAGAACTATTTTATTTTGCGCAGTGCCTATTGAGAGCTCCCCACCCATTCTCTTACATTGAGTGTTTGCAAACCGACCTGAGATATATGATCTCGAGCATGCATGTCGGACTACATTAGCATAGTAGAAAATTCCATCAAAGATATCCTAATATACCTCATGGATGCAAAGGTTATGTCCATAGGCATACAATATTCATCAACGTGAGGATTGGAAGAATCCCCATCGACTGCGCAGTGTTGGTCTAGTCGACCCACTGCTGAGAAATGTATCAAGGATTATGATGACTTGGATAATGCAAAGCTTAATCCATCTATCCTGCCCGACTATATCCCACCTATGGCTTGAGAGGTTAGTCATGATATTGTCCCAAGGGAATTCGACTATACCTTGATCACTGTGTACCTCCTGAAGGGGTTACACGTAGTTGTACTGCAGTTGGGACAGATTATGATGTTGAAGATCAGTGACTTCAACTTGGGAGATAGAAATAAATATGGCATGCTTGCCCCACATAATTATTTGACCAAGACAAATGGGACGAAGTCGAATATCATCCCCCAGTAGTGGACCATGGACATCGCAAGGTCCACCATCCTGAACATAATGAAGATACCCCACTTTGAAAGGCATCGGGGGGTTAACGCGTGCGTTGAAATATTGTTTTCTTGATTCCATGGTGGTTATTTATGGTTGGACATATACATCACTGTAGACCTGGTGTTGATCCATAAGATCACCATATTTAGCATGCAAGGACTAGACCCACAATACTTTTATCTAGGGAAGGCTACATATCACGCCCTGGCGTGGATAATCAAATACACCTATGGCGATGTGGAGAAGGGGAAGCAAGGCTACAAGGTAGCTTCCATCTAGAATGACACAGTGCACCTATTCTACCAGTTGATTTATGGTAAGATAATAAGGAAGAAGAGACCCATGTAGGTCAAGGGGTTCGTTGTTGACCTCATGGGAAAATTCATTGAAGGACTACAAATGAACTGGGCGAGCTACCTCGTCATCTAGTTAGAGAAAGACTATCACGAAGCTTAGGATTAGGTCTATGAGTTCCATTTCAGCTGGCTACTGATCCTCATCGCCTTCACTGCTTGGGAGATGCCGAAAGGAGCGACCTTCCCTGAGATTGAACCATCTGAACCCCTAGTTGTGAATTTCACTATGCTCTAGTACTCGAGTGACATGGATAAGCAATGGAATTCAAATGCAGTGTTCCACACCTATTACCTGTAGTTGAAGAGGGCTATTAGGTCTTTCCCTTGTATGACATCGAACACCTTACATAGGTTCAGGCCATTTGTGAAGTTCCACACAGATAGACATTTTTTTTATATCACTGCGCGTGGAGATGAACATAAAGAAGAACTTCAATCCTATTATAATCTCACTGAGGATTACATGGAAGAAATAACTAAGTAATGGCCCCTACAGTTTCTTATACCAGTCAACCAGGCAGAACTATCCGGCCCCGACCTCATCGACAGTCCTGTGGTCACTCACAAAGAATATGATGCACCCAGCAGTAGCAGAAGGAAAAAGAAGGAAGAGGTACAGGAGCTTAACAATGCATCATAAGAGACTACTTTGGATTCACCTGGAGTGGGAAGAGGTGACCAAGTAGACAAGGAAGAGAATGATGGGAAAGAAGACAAATCAGAGTAGGGAAAAGTAACACCACCTAGGGACCCCCTTGATGAAGCTAATACATCCAAGAAAAGAAAGGTTTCCCCTAAGAAACCTACATCGCGGAAGAAGTCAAAAGATAATAAGCTGCCATTTCAGACTGTGCTAATGGTGGATGACATCGACCTTATCATCATCGTTGTATCAGATACCTCAAAATACATTCTACAGTGCAACGAAGAAAAACAGGAGACCATGTATGATAGGAATGCAGTAGAGTTGAAAGGGGTACAACAAGCCCTCTACTCGAGCCGCGCAGTGTCTATTGCACTACCACCACCAGGAGGAGAAGAGTTGGGAGATGAGCCTGCCCAACTATGTAGATTAGTAGACTCTATAGAAGCTCTCCTTTGTCATGTCTGAGAGGAAAAATAACAGGCCACAGAGGCCCTGCAACAAGAAAAATAGGAAGCCACAAAGCAACATTGGGTTGCCCAACAAGAAAAAGACAATCTCCAAGAGAAATTTGCAGAGGATAGAGCACAGATCCAGAAGGAAAAAGAGCAGTTGCTCGTAGAGGAGATTGGATTTAAAGAAGCAGTTATCAGATCACTTTGCTCTGTGATGGGCTTAGAATAGATGGAAGAACACCCAGTAGAAATACATGTGGGGAAGCTTGCTGAAGCCATTCAACAACTCAAACAAAGAGTAGTGGAACTATAATTACAAGCAGTGCCAAGCACTCCATAGGAAGTCCGAGACCAAAGGGAAGAAACTGCTCGGAGCGTAGTCTAGTGAATCAAGGCATTGGCCTTCGAATGAAAACAACTTAGCATTCGAAGTGCATAGACTTACGAGTGCCTTGCAGAGGGCCCTGAACTAAGGACAATAGATTCACATCTCCAGGAGGCAAAGCAATAGGTAGAAATAGTGCAATCATAATTGAATCCATTTTCAATGGTTGATAGGATGAAAAGGTCCCAAGAACAGCGCATGGTTAAGTAGCAAGTCCATGCCATCCAGAGTAAAGTCATGGAAGTGACTCAAGATCTCCAGTTAGTGTAGGATGAAGCTTGCACACTTTTTCAAGAAATTGAAGGACGAGGTGCAGAACTAGAACAAGTGGTCACCATGGTAGAACAATGCTTATAAGGACCTATGACCAAGAAGGTTATTCAAGATTTGTTCGAGAAAGAGGCTCTGGCAAAGAAACAGGTCGAGGCAGCTCGAGCTAAGATTGAGGTCTTCGAGAAATATTTACCCATATTTGAGTTACTCAGGACGAGTCACATGTGCGTTTTGGGGGCCTGTTGGCCCTTGAATAAGTTTTTGATATCCTTCATCATGCTCGACCATTTTTGGGACCTCGATAGGCTGGTCAAATAGAGCGCAAGGCGAAGCAGAGATCGTGGGATCTTGGCCCCTTTTTAGGTCATTTTGGGTTTAGGGTTTATGTAACGGGTATGGGATGTCGGCCCATGGGTTTACCCATGCTTTGTCCCCTTTTTTATTGTATAAATAGAAGGCTAGGCGATGTAAGTAAGGGGTGCTAAGGGGAATGAGGCCAATGTGCTAAGTGCGAGTAGTAGTGAATGTTTTTGGCTCAGTGCAGAGCTAGAGGCTTTGTGCATACTATGAGTTAAGACATGCAGAGCTAAGTGCAAGTGATTGTAAGAAGCTGGTGTGCAGACTGTGTAAGAAGGATTTGTGCTGTGACCTAGCTCGAGGAAGGAGAATTTGGTGAGGTGCGTGTAGATTTCTTGTCCTATGCGGAGTGGGTTTTGTGGCTCTATGCATTGAACAAACATAACAAAGAGAAGAATATTTGGTGGACGTAGCCCCACGATGGGGGTGAACCACGTATATCTTGTGTTGTGTTTTCTTTGTGCATTATGGTTGTTATGTCATTTATGCTTAGTGTATCAATAAATGATAGATGCATCTGATATAATATCTTATTGCTTAGTGATGTGAATGAATGCTATATCTGATCTATTTCTATATGCTAAGTGCTTGGATGTGTTAGATCTTGTTGAATACTTCATTGTTATGTAATTATGGATTTCTCCTATGAAGTAGATAAGAGTTAAATATTAATGAATTTTAATTTCTAAGTGCTTTGTTAAGTACTGTGATCACGTATATGTGTCTCAGCTAGGTTTTAGACACTTGAGTCCTATAACCATCCCTGCCTTTACCTTGGGTGAGACTTCATCTACTTTGCAGGTGTTGCCGAAAAGGCCGCTAGTTATGGTTTTGTTGGTGTGTTGTTGAAGCGTTGAACCCTAGGTCTTCCCCTGTGTTAACAACACTTAATACTAGGAAGGTATCTAATAAACCTCATGGGGGCTTGAGCTAGGTGAGTGTGGGGAAATCTATACCAAGATTTTTGTGAAGGAGAGTGTCCAAAAATTGTTGAGAACCTAAAAAACTTGACCTAAGATAAGATGGTTGTTAGTTTGATGTTGGAAAGGAATATGATAAATCTTGAAGAGGCTTGGGCTAGGTGGGTGTAAGGAAAATATTTACCAAGAGGAGAGTGTAGGAGAGTGACCTTAAAACATTACTTAGAACCTAAGAGAGATTCCCTAGTGGCATAATGGCCTAGGATGAGGGTGGCCATAGTGCTAAGAGTGAATGCATATGATCCTATGGTTGGGTGGAAAGGAGAACACCCATAGTAAGTTGGTTGGCTACAACCTCTACCAAGATAAGTATCTCATATTCCTATGTATTGCAAAGGAAAAGTATGGTAATATTGATTGTAACTGTATTTATGGATGTGTACACTTGTTTGATGAATAGAATATATGCTCATTATAATTATGTGTATTTGAGTAATGATAGAACAATGGAAATTATTTCTTTCCATTAATGTTGACTTGAATGGATAGATATGCATGTACAATATGAAATGAATATAGGTATTGTGTGCAAATACTCATGTTGTGGATTATGTTAGCTATTCAAGTCTGTGTACTAGAATGATGTTGCATCTGTATGGAATTTCATGTGTATTGCACACCTCAACAGGAGAACCCTGTACGCTATCCCGAATGATAAGATTATTTTGTATAGTCCTATAATAAAGAAATTAAACATGTGACTGATTTAATTTTCCGTCCAATAGTTTATTTATTGCAACATGATTCCCATGAAAGGAATCCAGGTAGATAAATTAAGAGATGAATGATAAGGTCCAAGAGTAAATGTCTTAGCCAGTTTGGAAATGGACTACATAGTACCTGAAGGCCGAGTAAGAGATTATAAAAGACTTAGAATATCGCCTTGGAAGACTAAGTAAAATATCAGACCATTAACCTATAGAAATCATGTGTTATAAGAGGATGGAATCATAGAAATTGATTTGAATTGGAAAAATGTTCTCCACTGTTAGAAAAAAGGTCTCCCTGATGAAGAATTGTTTTTTGAGCTTGAAGGAATCATAGTCATTGGATCGACGTAGTGAAAATATCCCAACCCTTCATCGGAGTAGGATATGATGCCCATATAATATGTACCCCAAGTCAGTCAGATTCATCGATCTATTGAAGGATCGAAGGAAGTGAGATCTAGACCATTGGTCAGAGTAGCCTTGGAAACCTTGGGTGAAGGTAGTTTGATGGGTAAATCCACGAGGGAAAATCTAGACCATTGATTAGAGTAGTGGTGAGATCAATTCTCAGAAGTAGATCTTTGTAAGGTCTCATTTAAGTGAGGTTAATAGGGAAGTTGACCTCTTGATGATGTCATGATGATTGGGAATGTCTATGTACCCGATGATAATTTTTCGAAGGAATTGGGAGTGGGTCCTTGTCAAGATCACACCTTTGAATGGGCACTTTAATTATCGAGTTTAGGATGTGTGGGTGAAGATATATTCACCATTGATCAAATATTAGGATGTCAAAATTATTGCGTGTGGAGTTGATGAGGGACTCTGAGGGCAGAGCTCTGAGAACAAACGAAAGCCATTAAATCTATTGGAGTGTCTGCAGGAAAGGATTTTAACCATCGTATCTAGAATAGTGATTTTTTTCGGATTTTGATACTCGAAGTAACCTAGGTTCCCAGGTGTAGGAAATACAATGGTAAGACTCCAAGGGTCAAGTCAAATAAGAGACCTCAGTCATTGGATCTATGATCCTTCCCGAAGGGAAACAAAGGATTATGATGATGTCATAATGACAGGTAGAGTCTAAGAAGAGACCCCATCCATTGGATCTATGATCCTTCCCGGAGGGAAATAAAGGAGTACGATGACATCATAATGACATGTAATAAATGATGGGTGATCTATATACACTAAATCCCTCAATTAAATTGTCAACCCGGGGTAAGTAAACCTAGAGTTTTAGCATTGTATATGCCAAGGAGGAAAATTTAATGGAAGTATGGTCTAACTAAGGGGATGATCTATCTAAGGATTAATCTACTTAAGTAATGAATCGTTCATTTTTATCAATTAGAAAATCCTATTAATGAACTTGAACTATTTACCCTAATCAACTTCGAACAATGAATTGATGGATTATTCCTAAAGAATCAAATCATAACCTACTTTGAACAAGTTAATCTATTCAACCTAATGAGAAACATCAAATAAATTACTTTTGAAATTTTATCTTTAAGAAAATAAGCAAACAAACAACTAACCTATCAAAACTATTTAGCAAGTAAATTCTATTCTTAAAAAAAAACTCATAATCATTTCTATTCTGCAAGAGAGAAATGTTAACCTACTTATCCAAAAAGCATCATGATTGTATTCAGATTCTAATTAATCAAAACTATTGTTAATTTGCAATAACAGGAAAAGATAACTCAAAGATGATGATTATATCTTTGGTGCCTAACAATATCACGATGGAATATGACTATTAATGATAGATCAAGAGGGATTAATTCAATGTTGTCTTCTACAAAGAAATGAAAACTGTGAAATAAGCAATCTAATGAAAGCTTTGCCATCATAGAAGAAACATTAAATATCATGAGAATCCATGTGGTCTCTAAATTTCATGCATCAATCATTGATGATTAAAATCACTTCTATACTAATTCAAGCACACTCTTATGCTAACTCAAATTAATTTACAAAATTATAAAATTATGACTAAAAATCTCAGCTTAGAATCAATCTTCTAATTAAAATTGCAACTTAAATCTAAAACTGAGATTTCATAATTAAACTAGGTTAATCCTATCTTTAAAACTCAGATTTTAAACTCGAAGGATTTTACAAATATAATCTCAAAATCTACTTCTATCCTAGCATACTAAAAAAATATTTACAAGAAAAATAAATCTATGAAAGCATAACTTGAACTGAGAATTAAATCTAGCTTAATTACAACTATTAAAACTTGCAATTATTTATCCATCGAAGCTTGCAAAAGAAACTTTGTCTATACTAATCCTCTGTTCTAAATACTACTTTGTTCTAATTTGCGGAAATCAATTTAAAATTTTAACACATCAACTAATTCAACATCTTCCAATCCAATTGTTAAGAACTAACAAACATATCATGAAAAATAACTATCTCCTATAAGTAACCTGCAAAAGAGAAATTAGACAGTTAAATTATAAACAACAAACATAGTATTTAAAAACTACAAAATACATATAGGAGAGAAATGAAGTGAATTATTACTACACAAATGAAACATGTGATCTATCTATCTAACAATCACCCAGACCACTGGTGTGTCTCCCAACAGGTCATGGCTACTCTTCAACAACAAAACGAAGGCTCAAATCAACAAGATTATGTCATTAATTTAAAAAAAACATTCTGAACATAAGTTTGCAAATATGTCTCAATTACACAATGAAACCTCTTCTTAATATTATCCTTTGTGGTTTGGCCACTGCTGGTGGTATTTATAGTGAATTACAGTTCAAGAGGTTGACCACTCGAAGGGTCGACCTCCTCTAAAAATGACAACTTCCATTAAATGTGCTTTAACAATTTTGGCTTCTAGAAAATGGGTAAGCCACTCAACGATTATCATAACCTCCTAATATGAGATGTCATGAGATCTATAGATGGAGGCCATGAGGGGGAACAAAACCCATGTCGTCAATTCACCCATCACAGACCCCCAATGTGCCAACCGCCAACTCACCTAAGTTCCAAGTGTTGGATTGCGTGCCACATGGAGTTTTGGATTGTGTACCGGATGGGGTGTTGGATGAAGTGTCTAATGAGCTACTAGATGGAGGATTGGACTGCGAATTCACCCCGTTACATAGAGATCACACATTAGATCCTCATAAACATCAAATCGAGCTGAATTTAACTCAAAACCATTGCAAAACATTGATTACACATACCTTTTATAAATCCATGATGAATTGATACAAAATCCTTTCAAAACTCCTTCAAAATGGTCAATAACACATAGAATATCAGTGAAAAAAGGATTTAATCATTGCAACAAAACAATCAAAATACGAGCTCAATAATACCTACATGATGGATTATGTGTCCCTTAGTATGATGCATGTTGATACTAAATTGGTCTATGGGTTGAGCGAGCACCTTATTGGGTGAGAAGGGAATTAAAACTTTTCTTTAAATAAGAGCTCAAGAGGATGATGTGGATAGTGCCACGTGTCGAGCATATAAGGTGCCATGTGGTGTAGTGATTTTTCACATGTATGTGAGCTTCTATGGGAGATAGGGATTCCATGTGTCAGGTGGAAATGGTGCCACATGTCATGTAGAGATGGTGTGATGTGTCAAGAGGATTTGGCACACGTAGGTTAAAATCCGTTAAGATTTGGGTCATTCGTCGAAATTTGAAAGGTCGACAATACTATGTGGTGGTCAAGAATGTCGACGAGGATGAAGGAAACATTGATGTACTGAGATTCGTTGATTAGTGTTTGGTTGAAGTTAATCTCCACAATATATTTCCAAAGAATCCATTATAGGATATACAATTGAAGATGACATCACGAGTGACATGGCACACGAGTGCGTCCGAAGAAGGACATGTGTCGGCACCTAGTTCACCATAAGTTCAAGGGTGGGATCTATTGGTTACATACTGTTGGATGGTCATTTTCAATCACCAACTATCATATCTATAGGAAGAGAGATATGGATTGTTATTTGTAGATGGAAGGGTTGGCAAGGCTATGTGTTGGTTAAGCATGTCAAAGATAATGGAGGCATCGACGATGTAATAAGGATCATTGGATTTGCAAGCCAATTAATATAGTCCATTGATCCAGGCGTAATATCATTGGAGCACAGAAGAATGGAAGAGTGGGCATTAAGCGTTGAGTCCTTTAGAATCATTGACTCAATTAAATTTTTTCAATGAGTAGTGTGAGGATCGTCAGTTCTATAATAATCTTGACTAATGGATCATCGTCGAGACTTATGGTTGGGTGTTTTCGACGAAAATGATGACAAGTACTAGAGGTTCCATGGGATTGGATCTAAGGTTAGATGAAATGTTTGGTTGGTGCCACGTTAGAGAAACGGTTGTGCTACATCGATTGACACTTGGGACAAAAACCATGTGGCAATGAGGTGGCACCAACCAATGAGGCCCGAGAACTTTCTAAAGAAATAAATTTTGATCTAGAGCTTGGTTTCAAGCATTATGACTATAACATCCCCATTTTCAAATCCCAAACTAGAGATATGTATTGTAAATTTAGTGTGTGGTCGAGAGCCAATTGATGTATATTGTAAATGTGATGTATGGTTGAGAGCCAATATGTAAATGATGTAAATTGAAATGTAATGAATGAAATGTATCACCAACTAGAAATGAACATTGATGTATATGAGGGGTTAAGTATCCACAAGAGAGTATATTGGTCAAGGGGGGCGGGGGTGGTTTACCCAAATCTATTAACCAATATCCATTTCCTATTTTTCTCTAAATTATTCTTTTCAGGAACTTTCCATTAGTTGTTGAGTGTTCTATACCCCAATCATAGAATTCATGTGAGAAGGTTGTTGGGTGTTCTATAGCCTAATCACAAAGGTAACCTCAAAACCACTTTGGAACTGAAAATAGCCTTTTCAGTTCAGAAAATGATCTCTCTTGTCACTTGGTCTCTGGAAGATAAGTTTTCTCTTAAGGATCAATGGATAGGTATTTAATTAGATGAATAGATTTTATAAAGTTTGTTGGCAAGAAGGAAAAGGAATCTATTGGGAAATGGAGTCATCTTTGAAGAAAATGGTACTATCAGTGACTGGTGGTAGAACTATCAGGGAAGAAAATGCCAAATAGGTGATAATATTTCAGTTTAAATATTGTTCTTTTATGATGGAAGAAAGATAAAATAATTACCTACAATGAGAGCACCAACCGAGATAAATTATGATTGAGTTAAGAAGAGATAACAATACTTAAATTGCTTGAATCTAAAGCATCAATATCAGATGAATTCCAGACCATTAACTTTCCAATTTAAGAATATAAAGTAGTTGTAGATGAAATGAGAAAAGAACCCAGGAAATACATACATGAGGGAGGAAAACACACATCATATCACCACCACAAGATTCTCTGGTATGAATAGCATTGTACTTATTCACTAATATTTCATTTAACTTTAGAAAAATTACAAAAAAACTTAAGATAAATGTCCTCTACACTTCTGCCAACTCTTTGTACATTCAAAATGATCCAATATAAAGGAAAAATTCATCCCTAAGGTAGAGAGGTCCAACTTCAACATTCTCCTTCAATTTTGGATCTAGTTACATTACAAAAAGAACAAACTTAAAACTACTTGCTAAAAATAGAAGTTCGCTTTGACCATATTAAATGCATAAAAATATCTCGAAAACAAAGATTCTCCAACATATTTTCGAACTTTGAGACTAATGTGAGTCATTATTACATCTACAGACGAATATGACGGTGATATGAATGTTGACTATGCTCTCTGACATGTTTTCATAGTGATCTATTGTCGCTCATCGTGTAACTGTAAACTACAACAATTGCATAGTGAGTTTACACAGTGAATAGTATTCTTCAATTATCTTAACTCAGGTGGTAACTACAAAGTCTCTTGAGGCTAAAATTTGTCATTGTATCATCCATCAAACATTACCCATCATTTTTTTCATCATTTTTTCATCATTTTTTCATTGAAAATGCCAAATAGGTGATAATATTTCAGTTAAAATTTATCTCTATTGTTTTGTTCTCTTCCCTCAGTTGAATAACTAAATCATGTGCGTCCCTCAATTTCTTGTTGAGCCACATGACATTTTTCTCACCTTCTCAAGGTGAATTATGGATCTTTTCAATTGATATAGGTTGGACATGTGCATGTGTTTCCTATACATGCCTATAATTTTAACTTATTCTTCTATACAAGGATCTTTTTAAAGGGCTTGTAGGTTTAGTAAACTCCATTATTTTAGGACTTTTCCCAACTTATTTTCCTTTACGCTTTCCTTTAGAACCTTCTTGAACCTTTGAAGTTGATTCCTTCTTTAAACCTGGTACATCTTGTGGTGTTTGAATATTCGAAACCCTTTCAACGAGTTTCTTCTTCATCTCCTTTCTTTAATAATAGGACCGAGATATGACATGTTGAGCTTATTTGAGGTGATCTTGCAACTCTCCAACCACTTTATCTTTCTCTCTTAATTGAACCCGATCTTTATCCATTTCTTGAGCTGTGGGTTCAAAACCTTGTGTATGCATGGAAGGTACAGGTAATATCTTGGAAACTGATCTTGTGATTAGACTACTACATTTTGGTCTTTCATCCACCTCATCAACAGAGTTTAATTTTATACCTTTCTTCTTGGCTTGTTGGCTTGGTGAAGAATCTTAAATTTTTTTTCCTACAGTGTGTGAGCATTTTGCAGGCCAAGTATGGAAATCACTTTGGAAGGATAGTACATACGACATGATGACCTTTGATGACTCCCTACTTCTCATAATGTTTCATTATGTTCCATGACATCCTTTTTAAAAATCTTTCTCTTAGACTTTAATTTATGACTAGACTCTTTCTTTGACATACCACTTTAGAGATCATGTCAACAATCTTAGACCAATGACCAAAAGACTAATGTATGCACTTAAAACAATTTAACGAGACAAATTATTTGAAGTCAAAAATAACTATCTCGCACTTAACGACTCAAAATAGGAATGCATTGGTCTGCAAGTCATAACTTTTCAAACTCTTAACAAACCTATGAGCCTACATTGAAAATCGGGATGCTAACATTGGCTTCAATAGGGATGTTTTCCTCCCTATGAGGCAACAAAGAACCCGATATCCAAGTGCCTTCATCCATTGGCTTGTTCCCAAAATACAAACTAACTTGTATCCTTATCCAACTGAAATAAAACTACAAACCAAATTGTACATTGGAATCTGAACTGGAAACTTACTGCTAAAAAGATGCTCAAAGTCTTGAGCTTATTGATCACACTTACCTACTCTAAGCTTCTAAAATAACAATGGATCAAGTGTTACAATAATTCCAATGCAACTAATAAAGCAACTATATACTTTATTGAATCATGTATTAATCATTTCCATGCAGACATAAAAACATAGAAAATGACGACTCAAACTCCAGTTGAAACTAATACGCATAGTCCACGAATTCAACAAAATCTAGCTTTCCTGATGACTTTAATAAAACTGTAAAAGAATCTACAGGAATCATTTTCCTTGATGATTTCAACATACTTGCAAAAGGGTCTTGAAAATAAGAAAAAGGACAAGAATATCCCTTATGATTGAATGTTGGTTCCTCTTCTAATTCATCCATCTTCAACTCATTTTCTAAATGTAGGGGATCCATTATCATCTATAGTAACATAGGAATTTGTATGATCTTGTATATATTCAAATGAAAGAGAAATTATATGTGTTTGATGAATATCCAAATGTCCTTCTTGGATATTCAAGAGAGCAACAATCTTGATTTACAAAGGAATCAAATAAAACAACAATTTCTTCATTGTCTTCCTCTATCTCAGATTGAAAAGTATCATATACTAGTTTTTTTCTTTCCTGGAATTTTAAATAATAATTTTCATGTACAATCAGTGGCTCTTCATGTATGCCATTTTGATTTTCACAAGAATCAATAAAAATAATTGCATTCACATTTTCTTCTTTCAATAGATCATGAATTGTTTCACTGCTTAGAGTTCCTAGGCATGCAAATTGAAAAATATGGTTTTCACAAAAATAAGAGAAAATGACTACTTCTACATTGTCTTCCTGAAACTCTATGTCATCAATTGGTTTTGATTCTAAATTTTCTGTACATACAACTTCATAGAATGAAAGGAATAAAGGTCCATTTGACTGACTATCTTGATCTCTCTCTTGGTCACACAAAATATGGTAAGACTGTTGCAGACTTTCATCAAATTTAGAAATAGGAATATGGATGACATCATTAAAATCTTTCTCGGTTTCATTTTCATCTAAGACTAAAACTACCATTTCTTATTGGTGATGAAAAGGGTTTTTGTACAAATATTCCAGGAATTATTCATCCATGAACTCTTCATCGCCATAAATATTTGCCAAATTTTGAATGAAATTTTCAAAATGATCACAACAATTTTGAACCAACAAGAAAGAAGCATATGAATCTTTATAATGCTCATAAAATCATGTTTGAAAATCTTGTAATGAATAAAGACTTGCAAATAGTAAATTTTCATACAATTGTTTTTCCCTTCCATCCAAGGTGGCCATGAACATATTCATTAAACATTCTTCATGAAATTGAACCCTTAGGTTACGCACATGCATGTGAAATTTAACTAAGTGCAAAGTAGCATCATCTCCTTTGTCATCTATGAATTTTGGAAGACATGTCTTCCATTCTATACAAGGCATTCGATTTGGAAAACTAGGAATTTGATCATGATTCATAGGAGCATACCTCATAAATTAAGAATCCATATTGAAACAATAGAGTCACCATGGAAGTATTTGGGTTAATGAGTCTTTGGACATTGTATTTTCCATGAAAATTATGAGCTTTGGATTTGTCTACAACTGGAGTTTCCAGGTGAATGGTACAACCTTCATGTGTTTGGCTTCTATTCACCATCAGAAGTCAAATATGAACTTTGTCATTTATCCTAGGGAATATTTCACTTTCGTTACCCAGAAACAAAGACAAAATGTTAGCACTATGTAAATTTATTGGTTGAAGATGCTAATCCCAAAGGTAATCTCAAAACCACTTTAGAACTAAAACTAGCCTTTTCAATTCAGAGAGGGATCTCTCATGTCACTTGGCCTTTGGAATATAAATTTTCTCTTAAGGATCAATGGCTAGGTATTTAATTAGATGAAGAGATTTTATAAAGTTTTATGGGAAAAGGAAAAGGAATTTGCTGGGCAATCAAGTCAAATTTGAAGAAAATGGAACTATTAGTAATTGTGTAATATACCAGATATAAAAAGTATGCAGAACAGAAATAAAATGCTAGAAATGGCAGAATAACAACAATATAACCAGAACAATCACCACAATAGCACTGAAATGATATAAGAATAACAACATAAATAACACTTTGATTCTGAAAGAAATGTCCATAGGCCTCTTCGAGGGGGCAACCTCCAATCCAGAAGAGCTCTATTACAATAATATCCAAGCTAGGGTTCTGTTGGCAACAAGTATATAATTATCATTTTTATAAAGCTTCCTACACAGGGTCTATGAAATTTTATTACTCTTCATAAGCGTTTCTCTAAACGGCAGTTGTAAATCGTCGCATTTTACCTATCATCTATTCACGCTTCATTTTCATGACTGAAAGCATGAAAACTTGCAATTATCGTTGTCATTATGTTTTAAAATTTCATTTAAAGAAATATTGTTTATTATAGAAATGCGATTTCTTTCTATGAGCATGTTGCTTTCATTGTTTGTGACCCTTTCGATTCTAAGAGTGCCTAAGAAAATTATGGTTGTTTGAATGAAAGACCCCCATCAATTGATATTTTATTTTTGTATCGATTTTGGTTTGATGTTTGATCATATTTCTTTCATGAAACCTTTGGCTATTCATTTTTTGTAAACTCACCTATTTTGCAATCAAACTTGGATGCGCGCAATATGGTTTTCAAGTACTCTGGTCGTAGCATGTACTCAATGCCAAGGTGGAATACGTAGTACAGAATGCCATTACTCCTGAGCATGGTCTTGGGCTTCACAAATTTTCTCACACGCGTTGTGATAAACACTTTGCCCATCGTTTGAATTGTCACAACATTGTATTGATAAGGCTCGGGGCTATGGCTCTGTGGCCTTTTTCCAAACCCCACCTATGTGTTCTGTGTTAATAAACAGTCCATTCGACATGGATCCAGTGGTAAGGGTTGAGCCGAATGAAATCCAGACCCTACTTTCGTATGATAACTCTAGGGAAGATTTGGAAAGGAATGGTTGGTGCTTGTTCATCAAAAAATTTCAGGGTGTTAACCTTCAGGTCACCCAAGAGTTTGCCTTAACCTTTGATGGCTGTAGGGAAAAGATCAGTGATGTGCAGTTAGAAGTAATAGAAGAGTCCTTAATCCAAGCCATGGGACTTCCAGTAGTTGGTCAGAAATGGTTAAAAAATGCGAAAGTGAAGGAGGTCCCTTGGACGTTACCGTTTACCTCACGAAAAATAACCAGCTGTGATCAAGATATGCCAATTTCATTTTTGAAACCTAGGTGTCATGATTTAATTTCTCTAGTGAAGCAATTCATCACTTGTGAGGGTCGATTCGGACTGGTTTTCATATATCATCTACGCCTCCTTATGAGTTTCATTGGTTTCCCGTTGAATATTCCTTACTACTTGCTTAGAAGTCTGTATAAAATGGGTAAACGGTTTAGGAAACCGAGGTATGATTCGAGTTTATTTCATCATGGTCGAATTAAAATCATCCTCATGCACCAGTTACAATCACAAAATGATTGTTGGGATGCGTTCATTACATGAAATGGTTTTGGCAACCATGAGTTGGGACAGGTAGATAAGTCAGTCATTGTGGAAACCCTTGTGAACCCTACAGCCTCTTCTCCACCACTCCAGGCCTGTGATTTTTCCCCTAATAACAAACCCTCAGACTACCCTAATGTAATCCAACAGGACAATCGACCAGTTACACATCCAAAGGATAGCACTAAAACTGTTAAGAAACCTACAGAAAAGAAGCTAAAAGGCAGTGTTGATGTCAATTTCAAGAACAAAAGGGTTGGTCGTTTAATTTCTCGATGTGCTCGAAATAAATTGAAACTCCATGTAGACACAATCAACATGATTGAAGTGAGTGAAGATTCGGATTCAGAATTTGAAAAATTCCTGGTTGAAGAGGACCCCGTGTCATTCGGGATATACCCTGACCAACCCTATGACTATGTTAACAATCTGCCTCCTTGTCTAAAGGACAACCCAGAATTTCGTGGCATCCAACTCTGTGATAAGCCTGCCATTCACATGGAGGATTCTCAACCCATAATGTTGTTAGTGCTAATGCAAATTCCTTACAGTCACAGAGTGATGAGTGTCGATCGTGGATTGACAGGTACTATATTGATGTTCCACTGCTATAGTCACGACTCAAGTCTTTAAGAGACCAAGTTGATATGTTGACAAATGAAAAAAATAGACTTGAATCCATTATCCAAGGGAAGGAGAAATGCTTGAAAACTACAGGTCATGTCATTTTCAAAAATGTAGAGGCAACAACAACTATCGTAAACTCCAAAATTTCTTGATACGTTTTGATTTCATGATTTGAGGTACGATGTTTTTTAAATTTTAGCATGATTGTGTCACTCTTAAGTTAGGATATTCGATTTGATTGAATAAACTATTTCTCTTATTAAGATTAGTGTATTTTGTTTATTTAAGAAAATATGATTGCATTTGCTATTATAACTAGCTACAGAATCGCAAGATTTTGTAGCCAGTTAGAAAAATTATAATTGTTTGATTTGATAATTGAAAACATATTTGAAATCTTCTCATTTTCATTTGTTTTCAGGATAATTAAGGAGCCTATGATTTCAAAGTTGAGATGAGGAGATCTCCCAACCATATCAATTTTGTATTTTGAGTAAACAGATTAGATTGTTGGTAGTTTTTGATATTCAGTGAAATCAGGGTGGTTGAATCCCCCATATTTTTGAAACAAATTTGATCTTATCAACAAGAAACAATTATGTTTCCTGAAACCTATATAAACATATTATTTTGTAAACATTTGATCATCTCATCCTGAGGCAAGAATATGGGCGTTTTTATCATAGACTTGAATGGAATATGATACACATTACAACTTTAGCTTTTCGGTATGATGTTGTCATTCAAGTTATGTTTATTTCAATTTGATAATAGATTACGATTGCTTTTGTCGGCATAGATTAGTGCAAGTTGATATCATTCAATTTATATATACTGTCCATATCTCCTGTTCCAGAACAAAACACATAGTGATCATTTATCCAATTTAAATTAGTAGATTCATCTCTAATTTATGTTGAATGTCTGCATGCAAGTGCTTACAGGAAGATTTATCTCGTCGTAGCAATTTGCAAATCATATGATTACTGTAACTGTATCTATTCAATATTCTGTTGTTATAATTCAATCTCCAGCATTGTCATTCCTCATTTATTAGGGACAGTCCCAAGATCTGTAGCAGATTTACTTCATCAGATAAAGGTGGTTGTACATTCAACAACGAACAGACATTGGATACAATAACAGGTTACCCTATTATTTGATTTCGCTAGTTTCCTGAATATAGAAGTTTTCTCTATAAAAAAAAAATTCTGCTATCTATTATTCTTTGTTTAATTAGGAAGTTTAATGTGTGATGTCATGAATGTATACATTTAAGAAAACAGAACCAAAAAATTAGATAGTGTTTTTACTTGCTCTATTATTATCGCTAAAAGTAATCAATCCACATTTGATTTTTACAAGTTTAGATTAAAACTCATGTTTTGTATAGATTGTATATAGAATTATCATACATACAATATTTAATTTATACATGTATATATAACTAAGATGTACATATAGTTTTTAGTAGTTGTTATTTATTAGATCATTGTTTTTCCTTTAGTTATTTTTTCACTTTCTTTAGGAATTAGATTAGCCAACGAAGCCGCTAAACCCACCAGAGTGAATTAATCCAAACGGTTTGGGTTAATTAGACAACCCCAGACCGGATTCACTCCTCTAGTTGATGAGCAGTCAATTTCGCCCATCAACAAATGGTGCTAGAAGGAGGGCCTGAAAACTATTAATGGCAAGAGGAGGTCATAAGACTCCTCCCCCACCTACCCACTTGTTGGTCTCCAGTTTTGATCATGTTTTTGCCTATATTATATTCCAAAGACCCCCATTTCTATACCTAGTACCACCCTTTTTGGCCTTGTTTTGACATAATTGACATCTCCCTACCATTCAATGGGGCTACTTAAGGTATCTTTATGTTTCAAGCTATTCTTATGCATTTTGATGCTTTAAATTGATATTGAAACTAATGTCGCTTGGGTTAGGTACCACTTCTATTGTTGGAACAAGATTGCCAGTACCAGGTACCGACTTGTACCCCGTGGAGATACCAATGAAGCCGCTCAAAGATCTGTGCGTTATGGTCAGAATGGGAGACAACGAGATTCACACGACAGCTGGAGTTATCGCTCACAGGATGATTGAAGGCATAATGATAAAGATGAGTCGTTAATTCTTCATCTCTCACACTTCGTGACACTACGTGTCACGAATATGTGAAGATCGTTTTAAACTTGATTCCAAGCTATTTTCGGATCGGGGATCCGTTTGAACTTATGCATTTTTTCTTTTAGACTGTTATAAACAGGAGATCACTCCTGAGAACGGTTGGATTATGTTATGTCGTGAACACATGTTTCTGAATAAAAAATTGTTGTTGCGTTATGTTACTTGACTGATATATGATTTGATTATTTCTTTCCCAAGTTAATGAAGCGTGAAGTTTACACAGTGATTACATAGAATGATATAGTTGGTTCTGGTTATTACTTACAACGTTTGTGCCGTTTGGTTGGGCCCGCCAAACAGGTGCAAGTCGCTGCTTTACTTTGTCATAGATTTAGCTATTTCAGTGTGTTCGTGTTTGCTTACATGATAGGTTACAGTTTCAGAATTAACTCGTTCAAAATCGTGTTTATTTATTCTTCAACCGAATCATTCCAGTATACTGATATCTTTTGAGTTGATGAGTATTGAATGCATGTTTGATTCCTGTAGGGTTTAGAGCACGAACTTGGTTGATTGGTTTTTAGTTTTCAATTCAAACATAACTTAGAGTTTGAGTGAACTTTTCTTTGTTAGATAGTTAGTTACCCTGCTTAATTAGAATAGTTAGATTACAGTTAAATCAAAGGAAGCTTCCGGTACCAGTAGGGTAAGTAGGATATTACTCTGTTTTCCTATAGACAGATTTAGATTCATTTGTAATGTCCAGATTAAATGCATTTTAGGAAAGACTCTTTTTGTCATGGCTTGAATTGAAATGGTGATGATAGATGATTAAAAGTAGTGGTGGACTAATCTTGTGAAATCACACTTCTGCATGGAAATAGAAGCACCAACATTTAAACATAGGACTGTTTTCTGTTAATGACTTAAATAGGAAATGCTAAGTTTCAGGATAATCATTAGGATTCAAGTTCTCAGAGTAATTTTGTGTTTTCTGCTAAGGATAGCATTCATATAGCGATTAGTGCCTTACCCACACATACAGTGTAGCAACTCAAAGTTTACCAACCCTGGTTTGACAATTTAGTGTTTCAGGTCATTCAAATCTTCAATTTAGTAGCCTGACATTTTTGGCGCCGTTGCCGGGGAGCTGTTTAAAAGGTAAGAAGATAATTGTCTTGATTAGTTTTAGAATGCACTTAGTTTGGTGTGGTATGTTAGCAGGTTGATAGTAAGAGGAGCTGTGGAAACAAAAGGGGTGAAAACCGACATATCAGTTATCACAGGTACTCTGAAACTCAATCTTAGCTTCTTTTCTTTCATTTAGTATGACTTCATGAGAAATAGAGATCCTAGGGGTAGATTTAGGAAAAATATAAAATCACAAAAAGAAGAAGAGACCTCCACCCAAAAAGCGATAGAAACTGAAACTGAAATTCTGGCTGAGGAAACCGTAGAACAAATCCTAGAACCAGGAAACACCATACATCAGCAAACTCAAAATCTTGGTGATCCAGCCCTGGATGATATAGTTGATCCAGAGAAAATACAAGCCCTTCTGAGGAACCCTAACTCTGTAATTTCACAGATAACAACTACAACTGTAAGATCAAAGGCCATAGGATATTCAAAAGGACCAATAGGATACAACACCTCTGATATAAAGAATCCAGAAAGGTGGGACTTCACACCCTCACCAAAGAAGGATAATATTGTTTATACAATCCTTGGTAATCCTTTTACCATGGGGGAAAGAGGGAGATACTTACATGGGGAACTTCATGTTGAAAATGAAGGTGAAGAACAAGCAGAGAATGATCTACCACAAGAAACCACCTTTGGATTTCCTATTTTGGACTTAGTCCAGTATGTCACCATGAAAAATATCCCACTTTCATCACTACCAACCTTCCATGGGAAAAATAGTGAGGACCCAGATGTCTTTCTTTTTGAGTTTGAAATCCTGTGCAGGAGTTATAACTATCTCTTGGATGCACATAAACTGAAATTATTCCCTGCCACCCTGAAAGATTCTGCACTACGTTGGTTCATGAGTTTAGGAGAATACAACATTAGATCTTGGGAAGATATGAAGGAATTTTTTTTAAAGAAGTACCATGACTATTGCAGAACCAAGGATTCTCGGAATGACATATTCAAAATGCAATAGCAAGATGAAGAAATCCTTGAGGATTTTCTAGAAAGATTTACCTACACCCTTCAAAAATCTAAATATAATGATCTCCAGGATGAAGCAATCAAGACTCTTTTCTTAAAAGGAGTTTTGGAGGAATACATTGATACCCTCAATTTAATGGCTTCAGGAGACATTTATCAGAAAAACTTTGAAGCCATTTGTGAACTCTGTAGAACTTACTCAAGAAGTAAAGGGAAAGCTGCAAAAAGTGTGAGAGAACCGGTCAACAAAAATGCCAAAACATCCACATCTAGTGGAGTTACTAAAGTCGAACTGGGAAACCTTTTTGGAAATTTTAAAACGGACCTTTTAGGAACGATTGGCTCTCAATTAGACACTCTGAAGATCAAGAGAAAGAAAGAAGAGGAAAACCCTGTCCTAAGCATATTTTGCCCAAATGCAGAAAAATACATCCTTTACAAGAATGTCCTTTGGACAATGTTTCCGTATGTTCAATATGCACTGAAAATCATAAAACAGAATATTGTCCATCCTTACCTGGATTACAAGCAATATTTAAGGGAGGGGAAGCTCCAGGGACTCAATCTGCACCTAAGAAGCCTTGGCAGCCTAGAAATCCAAATGCAAATGCACATCAGGAACCACCCCCACAATCTTCCAGCTATTATCCACCCTTCTCTCAGCAACAACAACACCCATGAAACTGGCCAAATTGGCCTCCACAAAATGTCCCTTCTCAACCTTGGTACCAGGGATGGAGAAATCCGAACTTTGGAAATAATCAACAACAACATGCAGTACCAATGCCCCAAAATCCATGCATGCAGTATCCTCCAAATTTGCAACAATTATTGCCTGGTTTTAATCCACCTCCATTGCAACAATTATTGCCTAGTTTTACTCCACCTCCATTGCCACCCATTCCACAAAATCCTCAGCAACCTTAGAATCCACCACGTCCTACCATTTTGCCCACTCAACCCATTCCAAATCCGAACCACAGACCACCCCTACCACTCCATAATGCTAATTTCCAGAACTATCCAGCTTACAACATAAACCCCGTTTCAATACAAGAGGTACAACTGAGATCTGGAAAAGTTTTAAATAAAAGACAACCCATAACAAAAGCAACACCAAAGGTAATTATTGAAGAACATGAAGATGAGCCTGTAGACAGTTTATCAGATGAGACACCCTTGAAAGATGTTATCATTCCAAAACAGAAACAATCTGAATCACAACATAGCACACAAACTCAGGCCCCCCAAACACCTCCTTTTCCTGAAAGGCTGCTCATTGAAAAACCAATTGTGC
>ML791670.1:167551-180270 GCA_009831015.1 Picea engelmannii
ATGGGTGTAGAATTTAGGGAGCTGAACAAGGCAACCCTGAAATACTATTTTCCCTTACCCTTCATAGATCAGGTTTTGGACACTTTGGCTGGAAAAATATATTTTTCTTTCCTGGATGGATATAGTGGGTACAACCAAATTCAGATTGCTCCTGAAGACCAGGACAAGAAAAAATTCACATGTCCTTGGGGCACTTATCCTATAAAGTGTTGCCTTTTGGATTATGTAACGCTCCTGCGACATTTCAGAGAGTTGTCCTTGGTGTTTTTGCTGACTTGATTCATGACTGTGTGGAGGTTTACATGGATGATTTTACTATCTATGGTAACACCTTCGAAGAAGCCTTGAGTAACCTGGAAAAAGTCCTGATTCGCTACCAAGAATCAAATCTATCCCTCAGCCATGAAAAATGAAAAATGCTCTTAACTGAAGGGATTGTGTTGGGTCACCATCTGTCTGCCGAAGGAATTAAAGTAGACCCAGCCAAAATTGAGGTGATAGTTAATCTTCCCTCTCCAAAAACCCAGAAAGATATGAGAATCTTTTTGGGGCATGCTGGTTATTACCGACGATTCATTGAAAACTTCACAAAAGTATCCAGCCCCATGTTTAAACTGCTGACAAAGGATACACAATTCTGTTGGGATGATAATTGTCAGAGTGATTTTGAGGATTTAAAGGAAAAAACTGTCTATGGCACCTATTCTTAGAGGGCCAAATTGGTCCCTTCCTTTCCACATCTCAACTGATGCCTCAGAAACTTCTTTAGGAGGAGTGCTTGGGAAAAAGGAGAACCAACAAAATTATGCAATCTACTTTACCAGCAAGAACTTGACCCCCCCCGAATTGAACTACATAGTAACAGAGAAAGAATTCTTAGCAGTAGTTCATTCCATCAACAAATTTCGTCACTACATTACTGGATATGAGGTTTTTGTACACACTGACCACTCTACAATCAGGTTCTTGATGAACAAACCAGTCACTACTGGTAGAATCACCCGATGGCTTTTGCTGCTTCAAGAATTCAACATTGCCATCATTGATCGACCAGGGAAAGAGAATGTAGTTGCATATTTTTTTTCTCGTATTTCCCAAGATAGTACTGATACCCCAGTGGATGATAACTTCCCTGATAAACATTTGTTTGAAGTAGCTGCCAAGACCCCTTGGTTTGCAGATACAACGAATTACTTAGCTACAGGAAGGTTACCATCTCACTTATCACCTCCACAAAAGAAAAGAATCATCCAATAAAGTGCTTACTATTCTTGGGTGGGAAGTGATCTCTTCTATACAAGTCCTGACATGATTATTAGGAGATGTGTATGGGAAGATGAAATTCCCGAGATCTTTCAGGCCTATCATGATGGGCCATGTGGAGGACATTTCTCTGATAAGAGAACAGCGTACAAAGTCTTGCAATCAGGATACTATTGGCCGACACTGTTCAAGGATGCAACGAAATATGTGAGAAGTTGTGACAGTTGTCAAAGGATGGGAAGGCCCACTGCAGCAGACGAGATGCCCTTACGACCACAAGTTGTAATTGAACCATTCGATAAATGGGCATTAGATTTTGTAGGGCCAATTGCTCCAATGTCAAGAAGGAAGAAGTACATCTTGGTGTGCACAGATTTTGTGACCAAGTGGGTAGAGGCAAAAGCCCTATATCAATCCACTGAGAAATCAGTGATTGACTTTATGTACGAAGAGATCTTTACAAACTTCGGTGTTCCACGAGAAATTGTTACCGACCAAGGTGCCCAATTTACTTCCAAATTGATGAAAGAACTCACAGACAAATATGGGATCAAACACTGTATGTCCTCTCCATACCATCCACAAGCCAATGTGCAAGTGGAATCTACCAATAAAGTTCTAGAAGCCATCCTGACCAAGACCATACACTTACATCATAAAGATTGGGCAGATAGACTTCCAGAGGCTTTATGGGCATACAGGACTACATGGAGAAATACCACTGGTCATACTCCTTACGAGTTGGTATTTGGTAAACAAATTCTCCTACCCATAGAATTCCAAATCCATACATTCCGCCTAGCAGCAGAACTGGGGTTGGATTTGAGTGAAGCACAGGAACAGAGAGTCATGCAACTTAATGAATTGGGAGAGATGAGGCAGGATGCTCTTCAAAGGACTATCCTTGTGCAGAGCCAACGCAGCAAATGGCATGAAAAGTATATCAAGAAAAAGCATTTCTGACCAGGGGATTGGGCATTAATTTTCGATTCCAAATACAAAAATTTCAAAGGGAAACTTACAACAAGATGGTTGGGACCTTATGAAGTAGAAACTGTTTTTGATAACGGTTATGTCAGGATTAAAACCATAGATGATTTTCAGAACTCCTTTGTAGTGAATGGACATCGATTGAACGTGTACAACAAACCTTTGTCAAAAGATGATTTCTTCCAGGAAGTGGACAAGCAAACAAAACTAAAGATAGTAGGAGGAGAGTCTTCTCCTCCTGCTGATCTTTGATCATTCATACTGTTTTAAACACTCTGTAAATAATAAGTTTTTAGAAGAAAATAAAAAAAATCAAATAATATAAAAAGAAAAAAACATTTATTTTCTTCTTTCCTTTGGATGTGTTGATGTTTTGTTTTCAGTTTTACAGGCCTCTCAGAACAAGTGCAGAACTGAACTCACAACAAGTAAGAAGTTAAGACTATTTATTTCATGAGATTTTCTTATCAATATGACTAACTTGTTTTGAAACAAATAAATTTGAGCTTGTTTGCTCCCTTTGTTTGCTCATTAAAATATGAAAGGGGCATTTATCAGGAAGGATTATTCTTTACCAAAACTGATGAATTACTATGGGAAAGAAACCCCCTTAGAGTCTTCTTGTGGAATTTCCTCAGACTCTCCAAATATGAGGAAGAAATGAGCATGAACTAGCTTGGGCTCATAAAATCCACAAGCAGGTGATTACTGTTCAAAAAGTCATGTCTGGAAAATTTCTATCTGCACTCGTGTTGGATGATGTGGATTACATCAAGATCCACCTTCCAACAAATCTCACTCCATCAACATCAGCACCTTATCTGGAGCAGAGGTTAGAGATTATTTAGAACCCTGGACTCTGCATGCCTTAATGGCAGATGTCTTTGCTAACAACCATGGGAATACACCAATGTCTCTTGGTTGATAGATCCTACAGGTGACTCGACACCAACACGTCTATTCGTACCTGCTAGGATGTGCTGTAGGTACCTTGAGGCCCATTGACATCACAGGTGGGTCATCTCGCATCGATTAACAACATTCATTAATGGATGGTAATCCGATGATTTCTGTTTGTGTTCGACTCTAGAACATCTATTCACACAAATCAGACTTGTACCATGGGTGAATCTTTGAAGCTGTTGAAGACATGATTTCAGTTGATCTTTTTCAGGCCAAAACAAAAGCCAGGTTCAGGGGTCATCCTCAGATAATCTGTTGTTATACATAGGAAGTTTTTCTCAGAACGGTATTATTTGTTCAAATTCTTCTGCAGGCTCCTGAATGTTCCATTAGTACCATTCAGTACCAGCACAGAGTTCATCAGTTACAGGTTCATTAGAAATATCAGAGCAGCTACAATTTTCACGCCCTTCAAATCCAGACTTAACTTCAAAAGACAATTCCACAGCAAGACTTGCATACCGATGGGAAGAGGTAATGTAACTCAGGTGTGTTTAGTTCGTATTGATTTATTGTATTAATTTGCATACTAATAAGTTTGAACTAAGGGTGCCTTGATTACTCCATAACGCTTCATCATTTCCATGACCTGTACCTAACGAACTAACCTACCATGACATTTCATGTCATAAAAATACACCATTACCGGAACTAAGTTCGATTTGACTTGGATATGATAACTCTACACCCTTGTATGACTTTCATCATGTTCTGAAACCCTATCTATCTCCACGACAATTCAAATATTTTCATATGATTCTCTTCCCGACTCCATTCTCCATCACATTCTCTCCCTTCATCACCCTCATCCAACCTTCACTGCCACCGATAGACTTCCCCTGTGATACCAGGTAGAGCCATGGTAGCGAATTGCCACGAACCAAAAACATACACCGACTTGGAAGCCCTTCCGGAATATGAGGCAACCAGAGATATTCTTAAGCAAGCGGGGTGGGAGCCGTTTCTGAAGAATTTTGACTGATATAACGATGCAATCACGCTCCAGTTTGCTCTGAATTTTGAGGGTGGATCCGCCAAAGTGGGCGAACTTGAATTCGAGGTCACGGAGAAGTTCATTTTAGAGGCAATTCAATTTCCCACCACAGGCCAAAGATGGACAAAGGGGAAACCGATTGATAAAATGCTCTGTACACAGTTATTGAAACCTCAGTACCGGGGAACACAATGGTCCGAGGGAACAACGCAGTCTTGGCTGGAACCACAGTGGGCTCAATTGTTGGCCATCCTCTAGCGTTACCTTATGTGTGAGGGTCGATATACCATTATATTCCCCTGCCATACTCGAATTCTGTTACACTTCACAAGTACTCTGTTAAACATACCTTTATTTTTGTTAAAAAGTTTAAAAAGGATGGCCGAACAGGTCCAAAGGGCTAATGAGTTTCGAGGGAGTTTATTTCACTTTGGTTTAGTTAAAATATTGATTAAATTTGCACTGGTGAAGAAGAAAGAAACGTGGGACCTATTCACTGTAAAAACCCTCGCCGGTGCCCAGCCTAAAGATAGGAGTGTGAAGCTCATTCCCCCACACAGAAACTTGAACTCCAGGAAAAAGAAGGTCAAAACCCTGACTAAAGACTATGTTGGAGACCCTAATCCAGAACCTCCAATTGATGATGAAGTAGAAACCAATACTGAAACTGGGAAGGATGCCACACCTACAAGGGAAAACATTGAAATCCCGAGATCTCCCCTAGCTGCTGAGAACATAATTGATGTGGAGAAACTAGCAGAATCGACTGACAAGCCTCGGAGGAATCCAAAAAGAAAATGTAAAAGCGTATTATCAAGAATGGACAACTCGGTGCCCAGTTACCCTCCACAAGAGAGATTGGAAAGTATGGATGGTCATGAGGAGGCTCCAGAGCCCTCCGAGATGACCTGGACTCTGTCCCAACTCATCCGAAAAAATTGTAAAACAAATCGGCAGACTACTACGCCCAAAGGAACTGTGCAGAATGAGTCAATTCAAGTACCAATCGGTACCCCTGTTCAGATGCAAAGAGAATCCACTCCTGGACCTAGTCCAGTTGACACCTATGAACGAAGCCCACATGAGTTCACCCCTGAACTCAGTCCAGATCATAATTTTGATCCATTTGACACTTATGACCGCAGCCGAGATGAGTTCACCCCGAAACTCAGTCCAAATCATGATTCCAATAGAGTTCACACCCCTGCTCAGAGTCCAGACGAATTTACTCATGCGTCTAGCCCTCAAGCACAGCCATGACAAGAGCAAACATTTGAAACCCACTGCGAGATTTCCTCCAGCCGATCCCTGAAACCAATGGTGACAAAGCTAGAAAGCAAGAACAACAGATTGAAGGAGAAGTTACATGAGTACACTGTGTTGGATAGACATATTAAAACTGAGAATGAGCTCATGAAACTCAGGGTAACTCACCTTTTGTCCAAAATTGAAAGGTTAAAGCAGAGGAATAAGGGTATTTTCAAAAGGAACAGGCAACTTCAAAGGATTGCCAGAAAGCATGTTATAATCAACAGAGTACTGAAGAAAGAAATTCGGAATCTGAAGAAACAGGAGAGGCTATAAATGCTGGTTGCAGCCGCTGCAACCCTCTGATTGTTACCAGTCTTTGACTTTTGTTGCATGAGGACAGGCAAAGAATTCAGTATGGGGGCATGTTGGTCTCCATTTTTGATCATGTTTTTTCCTATATTATATTCCAAAGACCCCTATTTCTATACCCAGTACCACCCTTTTTGGCCTTGTTTTGACATAATTGACATCACCCTACCATTCAATGGGGCTACTTAAGGTATCTTTATGTTTCAAGCTATTCTTATGCATTTTGATGCTTTAAATTGATATTGAAACTAATGTCGCTTGGGTTAGGTACCACTTCTATTGTTGGAACAGGATTGCCAGTACCAGGTACCGAATCGTACCCCGTGGAGATACCAATGAAGCCGCTCAAATATCTGTGCGTTATGGTCAAGATGGGAGACATCGAGATTCACACGACAACTAGAGTTATCGCTCACAGGATGATTGAAGGAATAATGATAAAGCTGAGTCATTAATTCTTCATGTGAAGACCGTTTTAAACTTGATTCCAAGCTATTTTCGGATCGGGGATCCGTTTGAACTTATGCATTTTTGCTTTTAGACTGTTAGAAACGGGAGATCACTCCTGAGAACGGTTGGATTATGTTATGTCGTGAACACATGTTTCTGAATACAAAACTGTTGTTGCGTTATGTTACTTGACTGATATACGATTTGAGTATTTCTTTCCCAAGTTAATGAAGCGTGAAGTTTACACAGTGATTACATAGAATGATATAGTTGGTTCTAGTTATTACTTATAGTGTTTGTGCCATTTGGTTGGGCCCGCCAAACAGGTGCAAGTCGCTTCTTTACTTTGTCATAGATTTAGTTATTTCAGTGTGTTCGTGTTTGCTTACATGATAGGTTACAGTTTCAGAATTAACTCGTTCAAAATTGTGTTTATTTATTATTCAACCGAATCGTTCCAACATACTGATATCTTTTGAGTTGATGAGTATTGAATGCATGTTTGATTCCTGTAGGGTTTAGAGCACGAACTTGGTTGATTGGTTTTTAGTTTTCAATTCGAACATAACTTAGAGTTTGAGTTAACTTTTCTTTGTTAGATAGTTAGTTACCTTGCTTAATTAGAATAGTTAGATTATAGTTAAATCAAAGGAAGCTTCCAGTACCAGTAGGGTAAGTAGGATATTACTCTGTTTTCCTGTAGACAGATTTAGATTCATTTGTAATGTCCAGATTAAATGCATTTTAGGAAAGACTCTTTTTGTCATGGCTTGAATCGAAATGGTGATGATAGATGATTAAAAGTAGTGGTGGAATAATCTTTTGAAATCACACTTCTGCATGGAAATAGAAGCACCAACATTTAAACATAGGACTGTTTTCTGTTAATGACTTAAATAGGAAATGCTAAGTTTCAGGATAATCATTATGATTCAAGTTCTCAGAGTAAGTTTGTGTTTTCTGCTAAGGATAGCATTCAGATAGCGATTAGCGCCTTACCCACACATACAGTTTAGCAGCTCAAAGTTTACCAACCCTGGTTTGACAATTTAGTGTTTCAGGTCATTCAAATCTTCAATTTAGCATCCTGACACCACTCACCTATAGTAAGTAGAATTCGTTCAAATGACAACATTGTCTCTCAAATAGCAACCACATCAAACGACAATTTGCGTATCACAGTTGAACTAGTAACTCCAAATCCCCTAGGTGGTGACATGCAAGAGATTGTTCATCAATCCCTCATAAGAATACACAGTGCCTTAGCCTGTATCAAACAACCAAGTCGACCTTTGAACCAACCATTAGACTTCTCTGATATCAGAGAGAAACTTGAAGGTGCCGATCTTATCTTAAACCCTACATATCCATATCATATCCTCACTCCTGCAACAGGAGGATCTGGTATTCCACCATCACCACCCCCTTCATCTCCTTATTCTTCTGGAGAAGAATCCTCAGGCGAAGGAAGTTCCTCATCTCATACTTCGACACCACCCACACCTATGGCCAATCCGAACAATCTTGCCAGACCCTGGATCAACCAAGATGTAGTGGCCATACCTGGGCCCCAACATCCTTTACCTAAACACCTGTAGAAATGGCTCCCTAAATTTGACTCGTACTCTAAACAAATCGCTGAAGATCACATCAAAAAGTTTATGCTAGCCATTAGGCTCCGTAGTGTTGAGAACAAAGACACATTTTGTATATTTTTTCCCTACACCTTCAAAGGCAATGCCTCTACCTGGTACTTTTCCCAACAACCACACACCATCGTGTCATGGGATAAATTTGAGTCTTCTTTCATTGAGAAGTTTGGAGACGACAATTCTCCTAAAGTTCTAGTCATGGAGCTTTCCAGTTTAAAAATGAACCCCAAAGAAAAGATAAAAGACTTTAATCAAAGGTTCCTGACACTAAAGAACTGAATCCCCATGGATTCGATTCCTGCCAAGAACCTTATTGTTTCATACGACATGAAAGCCTTACATCGAAATATAGCCATTTGGGTAAAGAGGTCCAAGAAATCCACATTGATAAAAGCCTTCGAAGAGGCCAGTCAGATCGAGAAATATATTCTCAACTTAAAATAAAATATCGACAATGAGATAGAGACCAGTTCAGCGTCCAAGAAGAAAATCTAAATCCTTCCTAGACCTCCCCAAAACAAAGCTCAACCAGAAAGTTCGGATTTAGAAAACTTACAGAAAGTCGTTCAGAATTTATCCAATCAAGTTATAGATTTGAAAAGGTTGACTGAAGAAGATTCTTTGAGAAAAGGACCTTACAAACCCCCTTTTAGGAAGTCATTTCCTACAAATGACCTAAATCAAATTCTGAAGGCTTGAATCTAGAAAGCTTACAATTTTCTATTCAAATGATCGTAGAAGCACATGATAACTTGATTCCTCCCAAGATTCCTAAAGAAGTAGCTGAACAAGAGACAATAGAAGAAGATGAACCCTCTCCGAACATTTTCGAACATTTTTCAGATAGCGTTTTTCAAGCTAATTTCGAAACAATGCATCCTAACAATACCAGGAGCAAGACAACAAATAAGTATTCTTCCAAACTTGCAACTACCGTGCCTCCAAAACAACCTAAATCTATTGATCCAAAACAGAATTCAGCAAACCCATGTTTGGATTATGATTTGATTGAAGATCTAAAAAATCTTAGGGCTAACATTTCTGTTTACGAATTATTAAAATTCCCTTTTCTTTTGCAAAAGGTGCTGCAGAATATTGTGGAGAACAACAAAAATAGCAATCCGAATAGCAACAAAGGTGTTCAAAACAACCCCAAAATTCATCATAAGGCCTCTGCCAAAACTACATCCCAGCCTCATGATAAAAGAGACCTTCCTCTAAATAGTGTAACAAATGTAGATAAACTAGTTTTAGAGGCTGGGATTAAAAAAAAGCAAACTTCAACTGTTAATATTCGCAGAAATGTCCCTCCATTTTTTTGAATTTTGAAATTTTCAAAAAGAATGTACATAACTGTATGGTAGATTCAGGTGCGTCATCTAACGTAATGCCTTGGTCTGTCTATCAAAAGATTAATGCCGAAGTTCAACCATCCATCTTGATCGAACTAGTGTTAAAGTGATAGGCGAATTAAAAAAAGTGCTTATAAGATTATCATCTAATCCTAAAGTCCATCAAGTGATTGATATCATTGTTGTAGATATCCCAGAAGTTTATGGTTTTTTTTTAAGTAGAGATTGGTCCGAACAATTACATGGCTATTTTGCAATGGATTGGTCTCACTTGTGGCTACCCGAGAATGGAAAGCCTAATAGAATCAAGGTAAATCATGAACATTATCTGAAGTTCAAGGTAACTGATTTAAATGATCCCAATGAACCATTCAATCCTTCTGCCAATTCGCCTGAAATACAAGGGATGGATACTTTTTTCGGCAATTTCATGGCCGAAACTTCTACCATCACTGACCTGGAACAATAATCTGAAATTATGACATGCACACAGTCAATAGCCTTCTCTCAGCGGTCACATGCACCTAACGAAAATCAAATATGGTCTCTTTACTTTGATGGGTTAAAATCTAAGGAAGGAGATGGTGCAGGGTGCGTGCTCATCGATCCAACAGGTAACAAGACTCTGATTGCTTTCCGATTATGATTCAAATGTACAAACAAAATGGTTGAATACGAGGCACTCCTGCAAGGTCTCAAAAAAGAACTAGATTTGAACATTCGAAATTTGACTGTCTTTGGTGATTTAGAAATCGTGGTTAGATAGGTAAAAAATTATATCCATTGTTTATCTCCGCACCTAAAAATCTATCAGACTGAGGTATGGAATTTTATGAACAAGTTTTCCACATTTAACATAAATTCTATTCCTAGATTGAATAATTCTGAAGCTGATTTTTTAGCTAACATCGCTTCAAAACTTTTTCTTGCAAAAGGCCTATCCCCGAATGAATTTTCCGTCGAATTGTTGTTCATACCATCCGTCCCAGACAACATCACGAATTGGAGAGTTTTCGATGACAATCAACAGATCATAAGTTTTCTGCATATGGAAGAAACTTTCCAGGGCGCAGTGATCGACGAAGGTACCCACGATGAAAATCTTCTTGACTTTACGGTAATACCAGATCCGAGATCCCCAGAATCTGCATCAGACATGGTAAACTCTATCCCAAAATCTGTGGTTAGGTTAGAAAAATTTTATGATCTTCACGATAAGTTTAGAAAATCAGTGAATTGTAAAATGAATAGTTCCTCTTTGACACACGAAAAAGTAAATTTGGGAACCAAAGATAACCCACAGTGCATCAATTTAGGGTTGGGGTGTTTTGAGAAAGAAAAGGTAGCATTTATTAAGTTGTTTAAGGAATTCAAAGATTTTTTTGCATGGACGTATGACGACCTAAAAACCTTTGATCCTAACATCATACAACACATTATTACCATAAAACCCTAGACCCAACCTTTTCAACAAAAGTTAAGGAAGATGCACCCAAAACTCAAACCAACGGTCAAGAAGGAATTAAGCAAACTCCTGAACACTAAAATAATCTTCCTAGTAAGCAACACACAATGGGTTTCTAATCTTGTCCCCATCAGAAAGAAGAGTGGTGAAATCTGACTATGTGTCGATTTCCTAAATCTTAATCAAGTGTCTGATAAAGACAACTACCCTATCCCTCCCATGGAACAGATCCTTCAACAGGTATCTGGTTCTGAAAGATTATCCTTGTTGGATGGTTTTTCCATGTATAACTAAGTCCTTATGTCTCCCCCAAAGCATCTCGAAACTACTTTCCGTACCCCATGGGGCACTTATGCTTATAGAAAGATGCCCTTTGGACTCATAAATGTCGGTGCCACTTTTCAGAGAGCGATGGATATCGCTTTCCACGGCCTAATCAATCAATCTGTAGTAGTTTACCTGGATGACGTCACAGTCTTCTCAAAAAATAAAGAAGATCATCTAGCTCATTTAAGATCTATTCTACAACGATGTCATAAGTACGACATTTCTTTAAATCCTAAAAAATTTGTCTTCGCAGTAGAACAAGGTAAGCTCCTAGGATTCATTGTATCGAATGAAGGGATGATTATCGACCCTGAAAGGACCCAAGTCATTTCAAAAATGGCCCCTCCCTCGTCAAAAAATTCCATGCAATCTTTCTTAGGTCAGATAAACTTTGTTAGAAGATTCGTCCCCATATTTTCAGAAATGGTGAGACCATTACAAAACTTAATAAAAAAGGATGTGCAGTACCATTGGGGACCTTTAGAAATTTAGGCTTTTGATTCAATAAAAAATTCCATAATAGATGCTCCTTCTCTAATGAGCCTTGATTTTTTACGAGACTTCACCCTCTACATGTTTGCCTCTGATCGATCTTACGCTGCTGTCCTAACTCAAAAGAACGATGAAAATAACGAAGTCCCAATTGCCTTTATGAGCTCAGCCTTCAAGGGGGTAGAACTTAATTACCCAGTAGTAGATCAACAAGATTATGTTGTTTTCAAAGCTGTAAAACACTTCCGATCTTATCTGTTGAAATATAGGATGAAAATCATTGTCCCTTACCCGGCTGTCAGAAATTTGTTAGTACAGAAAGAACTAGGAGAAAAAAGGGCAAACTGGGTCACATCCTTACAAGAATATGACATAGAAATCACCCCAGCACAAATTGTAAGGGGCCAAGGTTTATGCAAGTTGGTCATCGATTCAGCTGTAGGACAACAAAATGAAACTGATCCAGATCAACACTATCAAAATCAAATCTGTTGTGCACAAAACCCTGTTAGTTCCTGGTATGACGACATCAAATTTTGTCTTATACACAGATCATCTCCCCGTCACCTTGACCCCCAAAAAAGGAGAGCACTAAGATTAAAATCTGCTTCTTTTCAGTTGATTAATGGTATTTTGTTTCGCCAAAATTTTGATGGAATACTTATGCGCTTTCTTGAAAAAGATGAAGCAGAAAAAGTCTTATTAAAATTACATGCAGGTGAAGCTGGTGGGCATTTCGGTGGAGACACCACTGCCCATAAAGTATTAAGAGCATGTTATTACTAGCCTACCATTTTTAAAGACACTCATGCCTTATGTCGCAAGCGTGTGATTTATCAAAAGGCATCTGGACGGATACAGAAACCAACATTCCCTTTGCAACCAGTTTTGGTAGACTCCCCTTTTCAGCAGTGGGGTCTGGATATTATAGGCCCAATCAATCCAACATCCTCACAGCAACATAAATACATCATAACAACCACAGATTATTTCACTAGGTGGTCCAAGGTTGATGCCAATGGTTTGATTGATTGATGTCATTGATTGATGTCAAGTGATTGATTGATGTCAAAGGATTGATTGATTGATGATTGATGTAATATAATATGTATTGTCCTTGATGAGAATGCATAGATGAAGATGGATCAATG
>ML791670.1:185716-206741 GCA_009831015.1 Picea engelmannii
TGTACTGTGTATGTGTATGATTGTTCATTTGTTCATTGCTTATTTACTCTGCAGTTATTGGATAATAATGCTTCATTGATATAACACTTGGATTATATGGTTAAATTGCTTTATTACTGATTCACCCCCCCTCTCAGTAATCCTACAGTTATTACTAGCCTACCATTTTTAAAGACACTCATGCCTTATGTCGCAAGTGTGTGATTTGTCAAAAGACATCTCGACGGATACAGAAACCAACATTCCCTTTGCAACCAGTTTTGGTAGACTCCCCTTTTCAGCAGTGGGGTCTGGATATTATAGGCCCAATCAATCCAGCATCCTCACAGTAGGATAAATACATCATAACAACCACAGATTATTTCACTAGGTGGTCCAAGGCTGCTCCATTAAAAGCTATAAATACCAGTCAGGTAATATCCTTCTTGAATTCAAATATTATCACTCGTTTCGGTATCCCTGAATGCCTGGTATTTGACAATGCTTCTTATTTTTCGTCCCTTTAAATGAGTGATTTCACTCTAGAAAAATGAATTAAATTAAAGTAATCTTCTAGCTATTACCCCCAAGGCAATGGTTTGGAAGAATCAACTAATAAAAATATGATCAAAATTATCAAAAGAACGGTCTCCGAAAACCATAAAAATTGGCATAACGCACTGTTAAACGCAATCTGGGCTAATAGAGTAACTCCTAAAATTGCTTTGGGTAATTTACCTTTCTTTCTTGTTTACGGCAGGGAAGCAATTCTTCCATCGCATGCCCTTCTTCCATCTCTGCAGTTATCGCAAAAGGTACAAGAAGAAGACTGTCCCCCCTTGGAGAGTCAAATTAACGCTTTGTTAATGTTAGAGGAAGTGAGGCCTCAAGAAAAATAAAAATTGGATCAACATCAACTCATTGTCAAAAACTGGTTTGATTCCAATTCTGTCTCTGACAGAAATTTTGAGGTAGGTGACCTTGTCCTAAAATGGGACAAACCTCATGAGAGAAAATGAGAGCATACTAAGTTTCAGAACTTGTGGTTGGGGCCATTTTTAATTGCTGAGAAACTAGGTCCCAGTTCCTTTCGCTTACAGAATTTAGAGGGACATCCAGACACCTTCCCAATGAATGGCCAAGCTCTAAAAAAGTACTTTGCCTGATGACGCTCCCATACACCCTTTGTAAATATTTTTCATTTCGTTTGTTGTTTGTTTTTCTTTTCTAGTTTTTTTTTGTTTTCATTTCTGCTTATCGGTCTTTTTTTTGAAACACATATGCCTGCACCACAAGCTAGCTCAGACAAAGAAAAAAGAAAAATTTCCCCTCAAAAATGACTGTTGAAAGATGTTAAAACATCAATTATTGTATTTCTCTGAAATTGCAGCCCTGTTGAAGATGACTTATTGTTTGAAAAGCATTTTCTTGATTTCAATCTACAATCAAAGGTACTCATGACCATCTATAAAAATCCTTTTTACGCTGTCCCTGTTCTTTAAGAGAACGACTCAATGATGTCTCCCTGTTCTTGAAAGTCAATTTTATTAATAAATGATTTCTAGATCTTAATGAAGGACAGCTAAATTTTTTTTTTTTTTCAAGGTCTGTGACATATTAAAATGTGTTAAAAAACTAGAATTTTCAGCGTCGCCCCGCTCTATTAAATATCTTTAAAAACTCAATAAATTTTCAGAGAGTTGTGGGAAGTTCTTGTAAACTTGCGAGACACTGAATAGGTCTGCTGGCTACGGGTAAATGCATGCATGATGCCAAGATAAATTCATCAGGGTACTAAACAGTCCCGCTGGTAGTGAAGCAATGTCAAGTAAAATAAAATTCTCATATCTGGATTTTGTTTTGACCTTAAACGTCCTTTGTTCTCATCTGGAATTTCTTGACAGGATACAGATATCAGAGTGGGTTAATTGACATCCCTGTCGAGTCTATGGATGCCTACTGGCAGCAGAGGCCCTATCAATAGTATTGAAGATTTTAACTTTAACATCGTGGGTCTCTTTTTCTGAGATTGTCATCATTTTTCGTCTCTTTAAAAATAACAGTTGTTTGAAACTGGAATGCATTATAATTATTTGTGATTCTTAGACAACTTTTCAGTTGTTTTCGATTCGAAGTTTTTTCTGATTATACTAATCTGAACTCGTTCATTTGGTAGGGATAACTGCTTCTCCCAGCATTTCGCCATTGTTGGCAGCAAGTATATAATTATCATTTTTATAAAGCTGCCTACACAGGGTCTATGAAATTTTATTACTCTTCATAAGCGTTTCTCTAAACAACAGTTGTAAATCATCAGATTTTACCTATCATCTATTCACGCTTCTTTTTCATGACTGAAAGCATGAAAACTTGCAATCATCGTTGTCATTCTATTTAAAATTTTCATTTAAAGCAATATCGTTTATTACAGAATTGCGATTTCTTGCTATGAGCATGTTGCTTTCATTGTTTGTGACCCTTTTGATTCTAAGAGTGCCTAAGAAACTTATGGTTGTTTGAACGAAATACCCCCATCAATTGATATTTGATTTTTGTATCGATTTTGGTTTGATGTTTGATCATATTTCTTTCATTAAACCTTTGGCTATTCATTTTTTGTAAACTCACCTATTTTTGCAATCAAACTTGGATGCACGCACTATGGTTTTCAAGTACTCTGGTCCTAGCACGTGCCCAATGCCAAGGCGGCATACGCAGTACAAAATTCCATTAATCTTGAGCATGGTCTCAGGCTTCACGAATTTGATCACATGCATTGTGATAAACACTTTTCCCACCGTTTGAATTTTCACAACATTGTATTGATAAGGCTCGGGGCTATGGCTCTCTGGCCTTTTTCCAAACCCCACCTGTGTGTTCTGTGTTAATAACCCATCCATTCTGCATGGCTCCAGTGGTAAGGGTTGAGCCAAATGGTGTCCAAACCCTGCTTTCGTATGATAATGCTAGGAAATATTTGGAAAGGAATGGTTGGCATTTGTACATCGAAAACTTTCAGAGTTTTAACCTTCAGGTCGCCCAAGATTTTGCCTTAACCTTTGATGGTTGTAGGGAAAATATCAGTGATGTGCAGTTAGAAGTAACAGAAGAGTCCTTAAGCCAAGCCACGAGACTGGTAGAAGTTGGTCAGAAATGTTTCAGGAATGCGAAAGTGGAGGAGGTCCCTTGGACGTTATGTTTACCTTATGAAAAATAACCAGCTATGATCGAGGTATGCCAATTTTGTTTTTGAAACCTAGGTGGCATGATTTACTTGCTGTAGTGAAGCAATTCATCAATTGTGAGGGTCGATTTGGACTAGTTTTACTATATCATCAACGCCTCCTTATGAGTTTCATTGGCTTCCCGTTGAATATGCCTTACTACCTGCTCAGAAGTCTATATAAAATGGGTAAACGGTTTAGGAAAAAGAGGTTTGATTCAAGTTTATTTCATCATGGTTTGATTAAAATCATCCTCATGCATGAGTTACAATCACAAAACGATTGTTGGGATGCGTTCATTACACGAAATGGTTTTGGCAACCATGAGTTGGGATAGGTAGATAAGTCGGTCATTGTGGAAACCCTTGTGAACCCTACGACCTCTTCTCCACCACTCCAGGCCTGTGATTTTTCCCCTAATAACAAACCCTCAGACTAACCTAATGTCATCCAACGGGACAATCGACCGGTTACACATCCAAAGGATAGCACTAAAACTGTTAAGAAACCTATAGGAAAGAAGCTAAAAGGCAGTGTTGATGTCAATTTCAAGAACAAAAGGGCTGGTCATTTAATTTCTCGATGTGCTCAAAATAAATTGAAACCCTATGGAGAAAAAATCAATATGATTGAAGTGAGGGAAGATTCAGACTCAAAAATTTAAAAATTCCTAGCTAAAGAGGACCTCGTGTCATTCAGGCTATACCCTGACCAACCCTATGACTATGTTAACAATCTACCTCCTTGTCTAAAGGACAACCTAGAATTTCCTAGAATCCAACTCTGTGATAAGCCTGCCATTCACATGGAGGATTCTCTGACCCATAATGTTGTTAGTGCTAATGCAAATTCCTTACAGTCATAGTGTGATGAGTGTCGATCGTGGATCGACAGGTACTATACTGATGTTCCACTGCTACAGTCACGACTCAAGTCTTTAAGAGACCAAGTTGATATGTTGACAAATGAAAACAACAAACTTGAATTCATTATCCAAGGGAAGGAGAAACACTTGAAAACTACAGGTTGTTTTATTTTAAAAAATGTAGAGGCAGCAACAATTATTGTAAACTCCAAAATTTCTTGATGCGTTTTGATTTCATGATTTTAGTTACGATATTTTTTAAATTTTAGCATGATTGTGTCACTCCTAAGTTAGGATATTCAATTTGATTGAATAAACTATTTCTCTTATTAAGATTATTCTATTTTGTTTATTTAAGAAAATATGATTGCATTTGCTATTATAACTAGCTACAGAATCTGTAGCCAATTAGAAAAATTCAAATTGTTTGATTTGATAATTGAAAACATATCTGAAATCTTCTCATTTTCATTTGTTTTCAGGATAATTAAGGAGCCTATGATTTCCAAGTTGAGATGAGGAGATCTCCCAACCATATCAATTTTTTATTTTGAGTAAACAGATTAGACTGTTGGTAGTTTTTGATATTCAGTGAAATCAGGGTGGTTGCAGCCCCCATATTTTTGAAACAAATTTGATCTTATCAACAGGAAATGGTTATGTTTCCTGAAACCTATATAAACATATTCTTTTGTAAACATTTGATCATCTCAGCCTGGGGCAAGAATATGGGCGTTTTTATCACAGACTTGAATGGAATATGATACACGTTACAGCTTTAGCTTTTCTGTATGATGTTGTCATTCAAGTTATGTTTATTTCAATTTGATAATAGATTATGATTGATTTTGTCGGCATAGTTTATTGCAAGTTGATATCATTCGATTTATATATACTGTCCATATCTCATGTTTCAGAAAAAAACACACAATGACCATTTATCCAATTTAAATTAGTAGATTCATCTCTAATTTATGTTGAATGTCTGCATGCAAGTGCTTACAGGAAGATTTATCTCATCGTAGCAATTTGCAAATCATATGATTACTGTAACTGTATCTATTCAATATTCTGTTGTTATAATTCAATCTCCAGCATTGTCATTCCTCATTTATTAGGGACAGTCCCAAGATCTGTAGCAGGTTTACTTCATCAGATAAAGCTGGTTGGACATTCAACAACGAACATACATTGGATACAATAACATGTTAGCCTGTTATTTGATTTCACTAGTTTTCTGAATATATAAGTTTTCTCTATATAAAATATTTCCTACTATCTATTATTCTCTGTTTAATTAGGAAGTTTAATGTGTGATGTCATGAATGTATACATTTAAGAAAACAAAACCAAAAAATTAGATAGTGTTTTTACTTTCTTTATTATTATCGCTAAAAGTAATCAATCCACATTTGATTTTTATGAGTTTAGATTAAAACTCATGTTTTGTATAGATTGTATATGGAATTATCATACATACAATATTTAATTTATACATATATATTTACTAAGATGTACATATAGTTTTTAGAAGTTGTTATTTATTAGATCATTGTTTTTCCTTTAGTTATTTTTTCACTTTCTTTAGGACTTAGATCGGCCAATGGAGTCACTAAACCCGTCGGAGTGAATTAATCCAAACGTCTTGGGTTAATTAGACAACCCCAAACTGGATTCACTCCTCCAGTTGACGAGTGGTCAATTTTTCCTGTCAATAGGTTCTCATACCCTCGACTCCTATTTATACTAAATATGTATATCAAAAGAAGCATCTAGAGGAAGATCCTTCTAGAAGCATAAGCTTCTATTAGGTCTTCTTGCATTCGAACTATTCTATTTTATTGCAAAGCCTTATTAATATTGAGCTTTATTACATCCGAATATATCGTTCTACCTATGTGTGGGTTAGGACCCTAACATGTCCTCCCCCTTAAAAACAACCTTGTCCTCAAGGCTTGAGATGTGGAAATTGTTGCATAATGGTAGTTGGTTCCCAAGTGGCATTTGTTGGAGTTGTGTCTTTCCATTGGACTAACACTTCCATGATTCTTCTCTGACGTAGGTGACGCTTAGGCTGGTCCAAAAATGCTTGTGTCTGTAGCCAAATGTATCCTTCTTCAGCTAACTCGGGAAGGCTGGTTTGAATTTGGCACTTAGTTCCAATCACCTTCTTTAAGCATGAAACATGAAAAAAAGGATGTAGCTTCGAATGACTGGGCAAAGCTAACTAATAGCCCACATGACCCACATGATTGAGAATGGTACAAGGACCATAAAATTTGGACGCTAGCTTCTGACAATGCTCGGCCTTGAGGGAAGTTTTCTTGTAAGGTTATAGTCGAAGAAACACCGGATCCCCTTCTGCAAATTAACGTTCAGAGTGACCTTGATCTGCTTGTTTCTTCATGCGATTCTCTACCATGACCAAATTATCTTTAAGGGTACAAAGAATAGCCTCTTGAATTGTAATTTTTTGGTCAACCGCCTAGACCTTCGAGACACCAGGTAAGTATGAGATAACTGAAGGTGGATTTTTTCCATATACCGCTTCAAAAGGAATCATGCGTGTAGCTATATTGTATGAAGTGTTGTACCACCATTCAGCTAGGGGTTACCATTGAGCCCACTGATTTTTCTTTTCCGAGGAAAAACACCTCAAATATGTTTCCAAACACTTGTTGTCAACTTTCATTTGACCATCAGTCCGGGAATGATAAGTTGTGTTGAGATGCAATTGGGTGCCTTGTATCTTGAACAGTTCTTGCCAAAAAATGCTTGTGAAAGTTGGGTCGCGATCAGAAACAATAGAGTGTGGCATGCCATGAAGCTTGAAGACTTGATCCATGAAAATTTGAGCCACCGTGGATGTTGTAAACGAGCATTGAAGAGAACAAAAATGAGCATACTTGGAAAGGTGATCATAAACCACCATGATGAATGATTTATTCCCCGATTTGGGTAAGCCTGTATTAAAAACCATAGAGATATCCCTCCAAATAACATGTGGAATCGGAAGCGATTGTGGTGCGCCCGTAGATTTGACCGTTTATCCCTTGTTGCGTTGACACACATCACATTCAGATACAAAATTACAAATGTCATGTTTCATTACATCCCAAAAAAAATAATGTTTCACCCTATCATAGGTTTTGGTGAACCTGGAGTGCCCCGTTGTGGGTGTAGCATGAATCTCATGAAGTACCATGGATTTAATCTTTGATTGTTTACTTAAATACAAATGGATTTTGTATAGAAGCTCATCATGGAGCCAAGAGTACCCTGGGGAGGCTGGAGCATTGGACTGCAATTGTTGGATCAGATGTGAACTTTTGGGATCTTGTAGCCATTCATGGAAAATGGCTTGGAGCCAATATGGTACACTGAAGGAAAGAGAAAAAAGGGATCCTTCATCTTCATATTTTTGGGAAAGTGCATCCACAACAACATTGTCTTTTCCTTTCTTGTAGATGATCTCATAATCATATCCAAAGAGCTTAGTCACCCATTTTTGTTGCTCCGGGGAGGAAATGTGGTGTTCTAGAAAATACTTGAGGCTTTGATGGTTTGTCTTAATTTGGAAGCATTTCCCCAATAGATAAGGGCATAATGGATCAATGGCATGCATAATAGCTAGCATTTCCTTTTCATATATTGATTTTCCCATATTTCTTTCAGATAGTCTCATGCTAGTAAAGGCCAAAGGACTACCCTCTTACATAAGGACAACACCCATTCATTTTCCTGAGGCATCAGATTCCAAGACAAAGGTCTTTGTGAAATCAGTAAGGGCCAGGACTAGAGTGGTGCACATGGCCATCTTCAAGGTTTGAGAATCTTGAGCAGTGGTTGGAGTCCAAGTGAAAGAGTTCTATTTTAGGAGAGTAGTGAGAGGTGTTGCAATCTTTCCATAATTCTTAACAAACTTGCGATAATAAGATGTTAAGCCCAAAAATCCATGCAAGTTTTTGAGAGTCTTTAGGTGAGGCCAGTATTGAATGGCTTTGATTTTTTTAGGATCCACCCTGACACCGTCCTTGCCAAGTAGATGACCCAATTACTCTACTTTTGAGGCGCTAAAAGAACATTTATATTGTTTCAAGAAAAGTTGGTGTTGAGATAGTAGATGGAGAACTCGATCCACATGAGCAAGATGGTTTGTCCAGGTTTTGATATAGATGAGAATATCATCAAATAAAAATGAGAAACAATCACAGAGAAAATGATGGAAGACATGGTTCATGAGGCTTGGAATGTGGAGGGGGCATTACACAAGCCAAAGGGAATCACCAAGAACTCATAGTGGCCCTCATGATTTCTAAAGGAAATATTAGGAATGTCTGCCTCTTTCATACGTATATGGTGGTAGCCCAAAAGAAGATCAATTTTAGTAAAAAATTGGGCACCACTCAATTCATCCACGAGGTTGTCAATGATAGGAATGGGAAATTTGTCTTTAATGGTAAGTTTGTTGAGGGCATGGAATTCATGACACATTCACCAAGAACCTTCTTTCTTCAGGACCATTACTACAGGAGAAGAGTAGGGGCTTGTACTAGGGCGGATAATGGCTGCATTAAGGATTTCCTGGACCATTTTCTCAATTTCATGTTTTTGGGAAAAACGGTGACGATACAGACAAATATTGGGAGGAAGGATTCCAGGTTCAAGGGTAATGGAATGATCATGAACACCACGGGAAGGAGGGAGTCCCTGGGGAGTGGAAAATACCAGTTGATGTTTAGAAAGGATGACTTGGAGGTATTGTGGAATCGAGGGTGTCTATGTTGCTTGTATGGCATGGAGTTGGAAAATAACACCAGAATTACCTTTTTTGAGCATATTTTTCATGCAATGGGAACTAATGATCTCAGGTTAGCCGGAGGTGATTCCTTGGAACTTATATTGGTGGCCCTCCTGGTTGAATTGCATGGTTAATTCCTTAAAATCCATGAGAATGGGACCTAAATTCCTTAGCCAATCTGCACCCAACACAATGTCACAATCGCCCATGTCGATAGCAAACATATGATATTTCAGGTGGTAGTCACCAATTTGGAGATGCACATTTTCATAACTCCCTCCACATTTCATGGAGCCCCCATTGGCAATCATGATTTGGAAATTATTGACGGCATGGATGTAGCAATGAGTTTCTTTGGCAATGCGACGTTGAATAAAATTATGGGTGCTTCCACTATCAACCAGAATGATGACCTTCTAATGCTTGATGTAGCCAATTAGATTGAGGGTTTGGGGAGCGGATAATCTAGTGAGAGCATTGAGGGAAATGATAGGTTCTACTTCAGGAGGGTCTGAGGGAGGGGTTATGTCAGTGGTTTTAGGTGACTTAGACACAAGGGGAGTTTAAACATCCTCTTCCAAAATATCCTCAGAGATGGCCATAAAAATATTTTTTTCCTTACACTTCTGGCCCGAGAAATATTTGTCACCAAAATTATAACAAAGGCTTTCGAGTTGGAATTTATCCATTTCAACCCTGGTCAATTTTTGGATCTGTAGTGGAGCAGAGGGAGTAGTGGGATTTACTAGTTTAGCGCGATGGATAAAGGAGGGTTTTTGGTTTTGAGAAGATACAACCTATTCTGATTCTTTATCTCTTTTAGTAGCCTCCACCAAACTCTGAGGCCGAGCCATGAGGACACGGGCCCAAATCTCATCCTTAAGGCCATTGATAAAACACTCTCAAAAAAAGGCATCAGACATGCCCTCTGTACGAAAAGCTAGGATCTCAAAGGCAGCTATAAATTCTTCCATTGTTCCTAATTGTTTCAACTTTTTCAAATGGCCCGAATGGTTGGTTTCAATGTCAAAGCATTCATAATTCTCTTCCACAAAGTGTGTCCAAGCAATATACCTATGACGGGAAGTTTTTTGCCATTGCCACCATTGCCAACGTTCTTGATCTAGATGGAGAACACCATACTGGAGTGTGGCCAAGTCATCTGTAATGTTATATAAAGAGAAATAATGTTCCATTTGGGTTACGCAACCAGTAGGGTCTGAGCCATCAAATTTGGTCACATCCACCCACAGAAGGCATAGGTCACATTGAAAGTGATGGTGCTGAAAGTTATGGGAATGAGAGGAATTTTCACCTTCAGTATGTGGAGGTGAGTCAGAGGAAGGGTTATCTATAGGGATATGCAGCTTGGTGCAAAGTGTCAAAAAGACAAATTAAAGCTGGTTGGTCAGGTCTTGTTTGATTTCCTCCATTGAGGACTGCATGGTGTTATTGATGGTGGCAACATTGGCACTGAGTTGTTTCACTTCTTGTTGGGTCTCGGTGAGACTAGATTGCAAGGTATTGAAGAAAGATTCCAAGCCTTGGCTATGGGTATGAGCCATGAGGAAGAGGGAACCGAAAAGGGGTGGATGGGGTCAAATTTTTTATGTATGAATATGATAAGGGTGAAGAGATGAATCCAATAGAATAGGTCTCAAATAACGGTGAATACTACACCTAGTGATAATGGTGAATTTTTTATTTTTTTTACACTTGCAGAGTTATACTCTGGTCTGAAGAATATTGCAGTGATGAAATTCCCAAATTCTTAACCAAGAAGAAATGTGTAGTGATTTGGAAACCCAAACACAGTTGCGTAGCAATAGATCTTGTTTGTTTTAATTTGTTTATGTTTATGCCCCAAAGGTTAGGTATTCAAGGGTTCTACAGACAAGGGTTTTCCCTGTGCTATAGCTCTCTGATATACGTGTGGGGTCCAACAGTAGTACTCATCCCAATATCACAGAGCACTAACTAATGAGGCTAGACCATACCCTTAGTCGTACTACCCGACTACCCAGGTACTAGAGAGTATCTTCCCGAGTGTTGTTCTCGGTGGCACTATAGCAGTTAGGCCACCGATCGATTTATCTAAAGAGGGTTACAGGTAATCTAGGTCGATCCGTACACAGGTGTTGTCTGATGTGCTCCCACTCGAAGGGGTACCAACAGGGGTTATAAGGGTGGCCAACATATGTGCTCTTAAGTACCACTTGTATTTCCTGTGTGTATAAATCCCTCAAACATGGGTTTATGAATGTAACGACATATATTTGTGGCTTAAAGACACTGGAATACGTCTCTACTCTGAAAAACATTTACCCACAATTTCTATTGAGGAAAGTGCTCTGATACCACTTGTAATACACCAGATATAAAAAGTATATAGAATAGAAATAAAATGCTAGAAATGGCAGAATAACAACAATATAACCAAAACAATCACCACAATAGCACTAAAATGATATAAGAATAACAACATAAATAACACTTTGATTCTGAAAGCAATGTTCGCGGGCCTCTTCGACGGGGCAATATCCAATTGAGTAGATCTCTATTACAATAATATCCAAGCTAGGGTTCTCACTCATACCCTCGACTCATATTTATACTAAATATGCCTACCAAAAGAAGCATCTAGAGGAAGATCCTTCTAGAAGAGGAAGCTTCTATTAGGTCTTCTTACATTTGAATTATTCTATTTTATTACAAGGCCTTATTAATATTGACCTTTATTACATCTGAATATATTGTTCTACCCATGTGTGGGTTAGGACCCTAATAGATTGGTGGTATAACTATGAAGGAAGAAGAATCCAAATAGCTGATAATATTTTAGTTTTAATATTGTTGTTGTATGATGGAATAAAGAGAAAACAATTAACCACATTCAAAGCACCAACTAAGATGAACTATGGTTGAGTTAAGAAGAGATAACAGTAATTAAATTGCTTGAATATAAAGCATCAATATAAGATGAATTCCATACCATTAACTTTAAAATTTAAGAATATAAAGGTTGTAAATGAAATGAGAAAATAACACAGGAAATACACACATGAGAGAGGAAAACACACTTCATATCACCACCACAAGAATCTCTGGTATGAATAGCATTGTACTTCACTAATATTTCATTTAACTTTGGAAAAATTACAAAAAAGTTTAGGACAAATGTCCTTTACACTTATTACAACTCTTTGTACATTCAAAATGATCTGATATAAAGGAAAAATCCATCCCTAAGATAAAGAGGTCGAACTTCAACATTCTCCTTTAATTTTCAATCCAGTTACATTAAAAAAGTAACAAACTTAAAACTACTTGCTAAAAATAGAAGTTATCTTTGACCATATTAAATGCATAACAATATCTCGAAAATAAACATTCTCCAACATATTTTCGAACTTTGAGAGTGATGTGAGTCATTTAGTATAGTTGGAGACGAATATGAGGGTGATATGAATACTGACTAGGCTCCTTAACACATTTTCATAGTGATATGTTTTAACTCATTGTGTAACTGTAAGCTACAACATTTTCATAGTGATTTTACCGAGCAAATAGTCTTCTTCAATTAGCTTAACTCAGGTGGTAACTGCAATGTCTCTAGAGGCTAAAATTTTGTCATTTTATCATCCATCAAACATTATCCATCATTTTTTCATCAAGTGTGTACTTACAACACTTGCGTAGCATGAGATTGCTATGCAAGTTCTGTGCAATGTTATTCTCAAGAAAAAAACTCAAAACAGATCAACCCCTAATGATCAAAGAGAAAAAATGTGAAAACATTGAGTCTATATTTCAGCCACCTCAACAAGTAGGTCCAATTTTCCCCTAGCTTCATCATCAACTTTGATCCTTTGTTTCAAATTCCTATTCGCTTTCCTCAATGACAAATTCTATATTTTTCATATTTCCCCATTACCTATACAAAAGTGCATTTCTTCTCAACTTTTACTGGGAATTGAAAGTAGTTACATAGGAATTGTTGATGATTGGTCCACATTCATGAAGGTATTTGTTAAAATTTGGGTCTGCTGTTTTTTTCTCTTCCGTGGGATGAATAAATAAATCATGTTCCTCCCTTAATTGCTTGTTGAGCCACTTGACATTTTTCTCACCTTCTCCAGGTGAAGTATGGATCTTTTCAGTTGATATAGGATGGACATGTGCATTTGTTTTTTCTACAATCCTGTATTCTAAGATTATCCTTCTAGATGAATATCTTGTTAAAGGAGTTGTGGGTTTAGTAAACTCCATCGTTTTAGGAATTTTCCCAACTTTGTTCCCTTTACCCTTTCCTTTATAACATTATGGAACCTTTGAAGATGATTCCTTATTCAAACCTAGTACATCTTGTGGTCTTTGAATATTAGAAACCATTTCAACCAATTTCCTCTTCATTTCCATGTTTTCATAATAGGACTGAGCTATGACTTATTGAGATTCTTTGAGTTCATATTGCAACTCTTCAATAATTGTATCTTTCTCTCCTGAATCAAACTATTCTTTATCCATTTCTTTAGCTATAGGTTCAAGAAATAGTGTATGTAGGGTAGGTACAGGTAGTATTTTGGCAGCTGATCTTGTGATTGGACAACTAAGTTTTGGTGTTTCATCCACCTCATCAACAAAGTGCAATTTTCTAACTTTCTTCTTGGCTTGTTGTCTTGGTGAAGAATCTTCAATTTTGTTTCCTTTCCCAATGTCCTATTATGCAAACCTTTTTTCTTTCCTATTTGAATCCTTAGAATCCATTTTATCAGCAGATGAGAGAGTGTATCCTTTGGGGTCTAAAGGAATGTTTTATTTATTTAGGATAGAATCTCAATCCCTGATTAACTTATTAAGTTATTCCAACACCAATAACTTTACCAGAGAGAAATGAAACAAATTGGTTTTAACCTTATCATCCCTAGCATGTACTGTATCTAACATTTTACCTAAGCTTATGTTTATGTAACAAGGTAAATTTAAGTGATTTTTTCCTATGAAATGCATTAAACGCGTAATATGATATTGGTATACTCTGTCAAACCTACCCTCACAAGTGAAATATCTATGAATCACTCTTAATAAGTTTTCATTATGCTCCAATATGAATTCTCTTGGAATAGTAGCACCAAAATTCAGGTTTTCTACTTAGGCTTCAAGAAACCAATGTAGAAGGTTGAATCAAGAGGCATACCTTTGAACCATTTCTCCCCTTGAACTGGAATTTCAGTTGCAGCAGCTACTGTCTCCTCTGACACCTGAAAATTAATATCAACAATCTTTTTCTGGACACCATTGAAGTTGAGGGGAAAGTCCTTCATTAGCTTCACATTGAACCCTTGAATATTTTTTCAAAATCTCATGCATCCGACCTACTCAAAATAAACCCTGAGTATTGAATCAGAGTTCACTAATTCTAATCTTTCTGGCTCATATATTAACACACTCCCTTCTTTATTGTATTTCTTATTTTCTTGACTTTCCATACTATCAATATAGGAACAAAACACTAATACTGGTAGGTAAAAATAGGTTCAAATGCTAAGACTCTGACAAAGAACTTTACACAATGAAAATAAAGACTAGGGTTTGCACAACTGGATCAAAGGGACTCCCCAATACGGGAAATAGTCTTTAAATATCATGCATATAAAAATGAAAAAAAAATGAAAAAAAAAAATAAAACACCTCAATATTTAACACATGTGAATTTTGAAAAACAAAGGATGTGTTGCATGTGGCTACTATGAAAAATTTGCGTACAGATAGATAGATTTTTCATAGAGGGTGGACAGAGCTTGTGTAGCGGGTGGAAAAATATTGCGTAGCATGGGAGTCTTCTGAATTTGCTATGGTAAAGGAGTATAATTAATGACAAAGTGTCTTTTTCATGAAAAATGGGAGGGGAAAGATATTCACATATGTAGGAAACTCGACTTGAAAGCATGATTAAATTGTTTGGTGTGACATGACTGATTGGATAGCCCCAACCTTTGCGCAACAAATTTACAATAAATATGAACTTTTTGTAGGCCAAGTATGAAAATCACTTTGGAAAGATAGTGCATACGACATGATGACATTTGATGACTTCCTACTTCTCATAATGTGTCATTATGTTCCATGACATCCTTTTTTAAAACCTTTCTCTTAGACTTTAAATTTATGAATTGACTTGTTTTTTGACATACCACTTTAGAGCTCATGGAAACAATATTAGATCAATGACCAAAAGACTAATGTATGCACATAAAAAAAATCATGAGACAAATTCTTTGAACGCAAAACTAACTATCACACACTTAATGACTCAAAATAGGAAAGCATTGGTCTTCCCAAGGCAAAGGCACAACTTTGCAAACTCTTAACAAACATATGACCCTACCTTGAAAATCAGGACACTAACAATGTGGTTGATTTTTGTTGCATGTTATCTAGTTGTTCTATGCAAAGTTAAGATGTTATATTTATCTTTTTGGGAAGCAAAAAATAATTATATGTGAATCAATTTTATGCTTAGTATTGTTTCTGCATATAGATTTAGTAACATAAATTTTTAATCAGACGTTTTATTAGTGATGTTACCCAACTGGGGGTTGGGTATGTTACAAAGTGGTATCAGAGCTACTGGTTTAACACTAGACCCATATGAGCCAAGAACCAGTGCGAATTTGAGAAATTCATTGTTGCATATTTAGTTTTGACATATTTGGGGAAAAACAGAGAAATTAGGGAGAAATCCTGATATCTGTGGAAAAATATGAGTTTGAATCACTCCAAATAGTTTTACAGGGTTAATGGAGTATACTCATAAAGTTGCAGATCAAAATTTGACCTGGAGTGGTCAAAATATGAATTTTAATGGCCACCTGTAGAGTTACAAGATATTTGGTGAATCGACAGCCAAGGTCACTTCTGATCTCGAGATTGAAGATTGAGATTCTTCATGATAAATGTAGAAATCCATAAGGTTTGGCCATTTGGAAGGTCGAACAAATCAATGGATAAAATTCAATTTAGATGGTTGAAAGTTGGAGGAGATAAATGATCCAGATTCACCTGAAATGTGATCAAAATTGTTTTTTCTGAAGTGTTGAAGTTCCACAATCGAATTCGTCGATGGTCAATGGTCCAATCGGAAAAATTCAAAGAGTGTTTTAAGTTTTTCAATAAAAATCACTGATGATCGATGGCCAAATTGATGAGTTTGGTAAAGAGTTAAGTTTGGCCAAAGGAAAAAATTGATCACTAATGGATGATATCCGAAGATCGACAAATTTTGGCCAAAATTTCTAAGTGTTGAGGTTTTCCAACAAAACATGTTGATAGCCAATGGTCGGGGATCAATAGGATTTGAAGAAGGTTTCATGTGTTCAGAGAGGATAAAAAATTGTCAATGACTAAAGAATTGCGAATATAAATAATACAATGAAGGTTTCATGTTTCCAGGTGTGTTGTTGATCATCGATGATAGATGAATCAGGGATTGACATATTGTGACAAGAGTTTTCATTTCCAAAGAGAAGTGGCTAATCATCAATGAAGTAAAATCATATGATGATGCCATCATCCATGTGTCATTTCATGTCATCATCCATGTGTCGTGCCATGACATGCAAGTTGAACCCTCAAGATGATGTGTCATGCCATGTCAGCATCCACGTCAGTAATTTCCACGTTAGCTAAGAGAAGTGGTCGATGGTTGATGGTCAAGTCGAATGATTTGGGTAAGTGTTTTTGACATTCATTGGGGATCGTCGATCATCGATGGGATGATGGTTAGGTGTTGATTGAATTAGTGAGGATTTTTCATTCACCAATGAATCTTGTCGATGGTCGATGGTCAAATCAATCATTTTATAGTTATGCGCAAAATTGGTCGTTGAGGATGTTGAAAAGTCAACAAGAAACATATGTCTAATTTACTTTTCCCTTAAATAATCTGGACAATAAATATTAATCTATTATCTCATAATTAACTGAAATTGAAAATTAGTTAACTATGGGAAATTCAAGTTCAAAGGTTGGCTGGTAAGACATGGAGGTGACTTGAAGTTGTAACAAAGTTATAAGTGTAGTTATGAGAGTTGTGAAGTAGTTTAACTCAGTTAAGTGAGTTAAGCCCAGTTGTACTAGTTGTAACTGAACTTACACTAGTGAGAGTTCATTGAATTAATTATTAAATTAATTCAAATCAGTGAACTCACATGCAATTGAAGATTCACCACGGTTAACTACATGCATGTCAGATCCAGTGGAGACCTAGTTGATATAACCGGTGAAAGGGACAATTTGGCTATCAGTTGTGATTTGAGTGAAGTGCACTCATGAAATCACACATGTAGTGGATATGCTTATCATCATGTGTAAAATTAGGCAATTCGAATTAATTGTGAGAATTCTAATTGCAAGGATTGTGCAGAGGAGGCAGGCTATCGGGACACAGAAATTGGCACATGTATTTGCTGATTTTTTGTATGACAGTGTGAGACAATTGTATTGTACTAAGAGATATTGGATTAGAGATTTGTATGAGATTGTTTCATGATCCATTATATACATAATATATTATAGTGGGGTTTTTATCTTGACGCTTTCCCAGAAAAAATTATGTGTTATGTGTTCTTGATATTTCACTTTGTGATCGTGGTTTAATTTTCCGCAAGAATAATAGTAGAAGTGATTTTGTATTTAACAGTGGCATATAATTGTTAGATCAAGAGAATCGTAGGAAATACTTAATTTGTATTGAAATTTCTACATGGTATTAGAGCCACAGAGCCACGGAAGTGAGGTGCGAAAACAATAGTATTTTCACAGGTCCCGTCTCTGGCAGGGTGCGAACCTTAGTACTAAAATATTTGCGCATTTATAGGAGCATAAATTATCACACCCTACTCAAAGGAGAGGTAATAAATTCATCAAGATTCTTGTAGGCTTCTTAAAGGAGAGGTGTGAGCTTCCCTCACCCCACTGTACATTGCAGTGCGAACTCCCTCCTAGAGTTCGCAGGCTATACATAGGTGAGGTGAGAACTCCCTCAACAAGTTCACATGCTAGACACTGGTAGGGTGCGAACTTCCCTCAGGATTCTCTTAGGTGGGGTGCGAACCTCCGAGGGCAAGAGGAATTGCACTACTTGAGTTTTTGGTTGGATAACATTCAAATTTGTAGGATTTTCTTGGTGTGACATTTGATTCAAGATAGAAATGTCATTCAATGTCTTGAGGTTGGAGTATGCACTCGAGGGAAGATCGAACTACATTTCTTGGAAGGACAACATGGAGGCAGTACTCAAAGACAATGGCTTGCAGTACTACATTGACAAAGATGTTCCTAAGTCGGATGTGATAGACACTGCAAATCTTGATGCATGGAAAAAGAAAGTGGCAAAGGCAGGGAGGATTATATTGGAGGGAGTATGAGACCACATTGTCTCAAGTCTCCATGGGAAAACCACACCACATGTAATGTGGAAGGTTTTGACAAATCTGTTCCAAAACAACAATGGCCATAGGAAATTGGCACTCAAAGATAAACTCAGGAAGATCAAGATGGAGAACGACGACACCATTCCAAAATATCTCATGAAGTTTTTTCAATGTCAGGATGAGCTTGGAAGTGTTGGAATAACAGTTGTTGCTAATGATTTGGTGAGCTTGGCTCTCCTAGGACTTCCCAAAAGTTGGCACAGATATCAAGACTCCGTCAATGGAAGGGAAATATTTCCAGATTGGGAACGACTATGGTTGGATCTAGTGCAAGAGGAGTTTAGGAGGAAAACCAAATATGGATCTTCATCAAAGCGTGATGATGAAGAGGATTGTGCTTTGACTTCCAAGGCAAGGAAAGGGAAAGGGGAGAAATTCCATTCAAAATCTGAGTCTAAAGTCAATAATTTGGATTTGTCCAAAGTGAAGTGTTTTCACTGTCACGAACATGGGTATCTCACTACTAACTTGATCCAAGTGGATATCGGGGGCCACCCACATTTTCCAAATGGCTCAAAACAATTTTCTGTCCATTTTGACAATTTACTATTTTTAGCAGGTTTTCACTTCCGGGGCCATTTTGAGGGCCTAAATGAAGTTTTTTTGAGATAGAGGTTCTCAATGATAGCCAAAGGAATAATTGATCCCCCAAAATTAATCTCCTCGACGATACCTTTCCAATGATCTATCACACGCCTAAAACGTAGATCGTATGCAAAAGTTACGACCCCGGGAAGTTGATGCACCAACTTACCCAAACGGGGCCCACATGAATTTTGGCGCTTCATCTCCTAGGGTTAGGTTTTTGGATGTCTAGGACTTTTGGCATTCCCGACTATTGTAAAAATGCCTCTAGAGCCTCATTGTAACCATCTTCTTGCGAATGCGAGTAGCCGTCACATCTCTTCTCAGAGATAAGCTGCCACCATTCTAGCGAGTCTTTCACTCTGTATTTTTACAGTCTCTGTACATTTCTTTCATTAATAGAAATTGTGTATTACTATATCTCTGTGTTTATGGTTGCATATCTGATATATTTCTGTTATATTACTGGATATACGCGATATCTCTGTGCATTTCTTTATTATATCTCCGCTCTCATTTTGTGCCAAAAATAATCCGGATCAGTGGTTTCAGAGCAGGCTGCTCTTGATCGTTTTTCAGTGCATGTCCCCGACGAGGTTCGAGTATAGTCAAGTTGGGTCTCGAGCTTGTCTCTCTGGAAGAAAATCTCTCTTGCACACCCAAGAAACCCTCAATGGAGGAAGAAAAGAAAATCGACGAAACAGATGATCCTATCAGTCTGTTGCTTGAGCAAGCTCTCATGCGACAGAGGGACGAAATGATGGAGAATTTTTCCCACATCCTTCAACACCTGTCGATAGCATCAGGTGCATCTTCATCAAGAGACCACTTTGGAGGCACCTCACCTTTCAAGGTACAAGTTAATTTTGATATTCCCATATTTGAAGGTCAAATAGATGCAGATGCCCTAGATAAATGGTTAAATCTGCTAGAAGGTTATTTCTCTGTTCATACTTTTTTAGACAAGGAAAAGATCACCTTCACACTCCTTAAGGCTCTCCCCCATGTCAAACATTGGTGGGAAACTTACTGGGAGTAGAGTTCCACAGAGGATTCTGGAATATATGGGGTTGAGCCAACTTGGGATTTTTTTGTGGATGCGGTAAAGGAACAGTACTACCCTGTTGGAAACTATGAGGAACAATACATGAGATGGACCACACTGCAGCAAGAGAGGCGCCAAGCAGTTCTAGAGTTCACCAATACCTTCCATACCTTGTGCACCAAGCTAGGTATCAAAGACTCTGAACGAAATTTGGTTCTGAAATACCGTGGGGCTCTACATAGATACATCCAAATTGAAATGGATTTTCTGGACATCTCATCACTCGGTGCTGCCTATCGATATGTTGTTAAAATCGAGCAAAAATTTAAGCACCAGAACAAATGGGATTTCGGGTCTGCAAATCCATAACAACCAAAGTATGACAAAGACAACCCAAACAAACAGTCTCCCGGAAAGCAGTCCAAGCCACAGGAAAAGAAGGGTCATGAGAAGACAAAGAAGGACACCGAAAAATGGTGCGATTTCCACAAAAGCCCCTGGCACAACACCGATGAATGTCACTCAAAATAGTCATTGGTGGCCGAGATCAAAGACAAGGAGCTGAACCCGGATTCAGAATCTGATTATGAAAATACTGGTAAAAGACAGATCATCGACGCAGACCCCACTGCTGTTGTCGCGACTGCAGCAATTCAACCAGAAGAACCAACAGATCCAGAAGAGGGGGAGTGCCTTTTTCATTCACAGATGTGGGTGAAGGGGACCCCACTGCATTTTATTGTTGATAGCGGAAGCCAGAAGAACCTCATCTCAGTAGAGGTCGTCAAACAGTTGGAATTGTCGACAACACCACACCTGCAACCATACAGCATTGGGTGGCTTCGCCAAGGACGAGATCTTCGTGTCAGCCAGTAGTGTCAATTGTCATAGGGCATCCAACCCTTCAAGGATGAGGTATTATGTGATGTTTCCCCACTGTATGTCTATGATGTTCTCTTAGGCCAGCCATATATGTGGAAACACCATGCTATCTATGAGTCTCGACCTCGTAGTGTCATTATTACTCTGGGG
>ML791670.1:206791-265882 GCA_009831015.1 Picea engelmannii
CACCACAGCTTCGGCCAAAGCACCTTCTATCCAACAGAAGCAGGTCGACAAGGTTGCAGCAAAGCACGAAGATTCCTTCTGCACACAGTCATCTAAAATAGCCAGAATGGTTAAAAAGGTCCAAACCTTCCAGCCACAGGTTCATGACAGATTTCCACAAACGAAACAGCGTGACTTCTCCAGCAAGACAAGCAACTCACCAAGATGCAGATTCAACAAATGCTTTTCCCTCTCCCCCGAGAACTCAACGCAATGGAGAACATTACTTCCTAAGGAGGGAGGATTGATCCAGGTGGATATCGGGGGCCACCCACATTTTCCAAATGGCTCAAAACAATTTTCTGGCCATTTTGGCAATTTACTATTTTTAGCAGGTTTTCACTTCCGGGGCCATTTTGAGGGCCTAAATGAAGTTTTTTTAGAGATAGAGGTTCTCAATTATGGCCAAAGGCATGATTGATCCCCCAAAATGAATCTCCTCGATGATACCTTTCCAATGAGCTATCACACGCCTAAAACAAAGATCGTATGCAAAAGTTACGACCCCGGGAAGTTGATGCACCAACTTACCCAAATGGGGCCCACATGACTTTTGGTGCTTCATCTCCTAGGGTTAGGTTTTTGGATTTCTACGACTTTTGGCATTCAAGACTATTGTAAAAAGGCCTCCAGAGCCTCATTGTAACCATCTTCTTGCAAATGCCAGTAGTCGTCACATCTCTTCTCAGAGATAAGCTGCCACCATTCTAGCGAGTCTTTCACTCTGTATTTTTACAGTCTCTGTACATTTATTTCATTAATAGAAATTGTGTATTACTGTATCTCTGTGTTTATGGTTGCATATCTGATATATTTCTGTTATATTACTAGATATACGCAATATCTCTGTGCATTTATTTATTATATCTCCGCTTTCATTTCGTGCTGAAAATAATCGGGATCATAACTGTCCGCAGAAGAGGAAGAACAAGATGGTTGTTGGAGATAAAAATTGTGAGTCTCTTGTCTCACAATTTGAACTTGAATTCTCTTTGATCGCATGCATGGATTCAAGTGCATCAGGATCGGTGTGGTATTTGGATAGTGGCGCTTCCTACCACTTGACGGGAGATAAAGAGTCTTTCAGTGACTTAGAGGAGAAAGATCTCAAAATGCATATAGAAATGGGCGATGATGGACGATACAGTGCGAATGGTATTGGTACCATTACCTTTTAGAGGGAGTCAGGTAAACCATTTCAATTAAAAAATTTCATGAATGTTTCAGGTCTAAAGAAGAACCTAGTCTCAGACGCAATGTTGGAGGACAGAGGCTATGATGTTGTTTTTAGCGGTGGAAAAGACTACACGTGACATAAAGAAATGAGTCAAGTCAAGAAGATGGGGATTTGAGTTAAGAATCTCTACATGTTGGAGGTAGATGGTTGTGGTGCCATGATGGGCAAGGCAGAAAAAGTGGTGAGCCGGGATGAGGGCGAATTATGGCACAGGCGATTGGGCCATCTTCATCATGGAGCCTTGAAGATGATGCAACAAATATCTATTGGACTTCCAATGGGAACACTTGCTCAGTTATATCAGTGCAAGGGGTGCACCCTGGAGAAGTATGTAAAGTCCACCTTTCATGAAAAGGAGAACTGTGCTTCGGTGATCCTGGAGAGAATTCACACAGATGTGTGTGGACCATTCTCGGTTTCCTCAACAACAAAACATAGGTATTATGTTATTTTTGTTGATGAATTTTCTCGTAAATGTTGGATATTCTTCATGCATAAGAAGGATCAAACATTCTCAAAGTTCTGTGAGTTTAAAGCATTGGTGGAGAAAGAGTCAGGGAAGCAAGTGAAGGCTCTAAGAAGCGATAATGGTGGAGAAGACATCTCTAACAAATTCAAAGACTTCTGTAGCAGAGAAGGAATTCGAAGAGAACTCATAGTGCCTCATAACCCACAAAAAAATGGAGTCGCAGAGAGGAAGAATAGAACGATCGTGGGTGTTGCACGAGCGATGTTGCATGATCATGGCCTACCAATGCATTTGTGGGTAGAAGCATGCAATACCGTGTTTTATGTGCAAAATAGTTGTCCTCATAGAATACTTGGCATGAGTAAAGAATCTTTCACTCGTAAGAAACCTGATGTTTCTCATTTTAAAAATTTTGGCTCATCTATTTATGTGCATGTGACCAAGGATTCTAGGAAGAAGCTGGAACCGACTGCTAAAGTTGGGATATTTGTGGGGTACATAGAAACTCCCCATAATTATCATGTGTATTTTCCTAACAGTAATATGACTTTTATGTGACGGGATATAAAATTCGATGAGGGGAAAGCCATGCGGTTGTCGCTGGAGAGGGAGCTAGACTTGCATGCAGAAGAGGAAATGTTGGTTCCCAAAGATGAGTCTCAAGATGTGGATCAACCACATGAGAAGGTTCATGGAGTGGAGGAAACCACTCAAGAAGATCCATCCATCATAAATGGCAGAAAGTGCACCACGAAAGCTGACAGATTGATACTAGATGTTGCATAGAATGTAGGAGCCCCTACTTCACAGCATATACAGAGACAGTCTCTTGATCAATTTGCTGGATACATGGCTCTCATGAGTAAATTTATTGTGACTGAACCATCTTTCTTTCAGGAATAAGTATAGGATCCCACTTGGGTTGATGCTATTGTAGAGGAGTATGGCTCCATTGTCAAAAACAGTGCATGGGACATTGTCCCAAGACCAGTCGACAAATCAGTGGTGGAGGGTAAGATTTTAATCATTGTTCTTTATGTTGATGATTTAATACTGATTGGTGATGAGAAGTTGATACACTCATGCAAGGATGACCTTGCAAAGGAGTTCGAGATGAAGGATTTGGGCCTTCTTCATTATTTCCTTGGATTGAAAATATGGTAGCGAGATGGTGAACGTTTTATGTCTCAAGGAAAGTATGTAAGGGAGATACTGGGTAAGTTTCACATGGAGGGCTGCAAACCCATGGATACTCCCCTTCCAGGAAACTGGAGGAAACAGGATGCTACTTATGGAGAGGTAGTGGATGCTACTTTTTATCAACAATTAGTAGGTTTGCTAATGTATTTAGTGAACATGAGACTGGACATTTTCTATGTGGTTAACCAGCTAAGTCAAGCAATGTTTAAGCCTACCAAACTCTTTTGGAAGGTGGGTAAGCATGTACTGAGATATCTAAAGTGCACATTTGAGTAAGGATTATGGTACAGATAGACGGATGAGGTGAATTTCATGGCTTCATGGATGCAGATTGGGCAGGCAGTCCAACGGACAAAAAGAGAACATTAGGGGGGATCTTTAGTATCGGATCTATAGTTGTTTCTTGGTACAACAGGAAACAAAGATCCATGGCACTTAGTTTAGTGGAAGAGGAATACATGGTATCGAGTCAAGCTGCATGTTATCCTATTTGGATGAGAAAGATCTTGGTTGGTTTGTTTGGTTCTCATTTAGTTCTGACAGTGATTCATTGTGATAATTAGAGTTGCATTAAACTCTTGATTAATCATGTGTTTCATGATAGATCTAAGCATATAGATATCCGGTATCATCATCTCAGAGATTATGTGCAGCGGAAGATAATGTTGCTTCAATACATTCATACAAAAGATCAGGATGGATAAATTCTAACAAAGGCGCTCACCAGGAGTAAATTCGAATATCATAGAGATAGGATTGAGGTGAAGGATAATCCCTTTCTTGTTGAGAGGGAGTGTTGAAAAGTCAACAAAAAACATGTTTCTAATTTACTTTTCCCTTAAATAAATTGGACAATAAATATTAATCTATTATCTCATAATTACTTGAAATAATTAACTGAAATGGAAAATCAGTTTACTATGGGAAATTTGAGTTCAAAGGTTGGATGGTAAGACATGGACGTGACTTGAAGTTGTAAGAGAGTTATAAGTGTAGTTATCAGAGTTGTGAAGTAGTTTAACTCAGTTAAGTGAGTTAAGCCTAGATTTACTAGTTGTAACTGAACTTACACTACTAAGAGTTCAGTGAATTAATTATTAAATTAATTCAAATCAGTGAACTCACATGCAACTGAAGATTCACCACGGTTAACTACATGCATGTCAGATCCAATGGAGACCTAGTTGAGATAACAGGTGAAAGGGACAACTTGGCTATTAGTTGTGATTTAAGTGAAGTGCACTCATGCAATCACACATGCAGTGGATATGCTTATGAGCATGTGAAAAATTAGGCAATTCGAATTCATTGTGAGAATTCTAATTGCAGGGATTGTGTAGAGGAGGCAGCCTGTCGGGACACATAAATTGGCACATGTATTTGCTGAATTTTTGTATGACAGTGTGAGACGATTTTATTGTACTGAGAGATCTTGGATTAGAGTTTTGTATGAGATTGTTTCATGATCCATGATATACATAATATATGATAGTGGGTTTTTTAGCTTTATGCTTTCCTGGAAAAACTTATGTGTTATGTGTCCTTGATATTTCACTTTGTGATCATGGTTTAATTTTCTGCAAGAATAATAGTAGAAGTGATTCTATATTTAATAGTGGCATATAATTGTTAGATCAGAAGAATCGTAGGAAATACTTAATTTTTATTGAAATTACTACAGAGGAGTTGGGTTGATGGTCGACGTTCGAGATGACGGTGCGCCCAAAGGATAACATTGATCATTGATGGCCAATGTAGCGTGAATCAATGGATCATATTCCATATTGTTTGAGATCAACGATTCAAATTAAAAAAGTTATTATGGTAGTAAAAAAAATATTTTTTAACGAATTATTTCGGGTTTTATAGGTCATGAGCTTCCGAGTTGATTTTGAGGCCCTAAACAACGTTTTTAGGTAGTCGGCACCCATGAGAATAATGTTTACCTAGGTACACTTTACCTCTACATCTCAACTAAAAGAAATTAGAGAGATTTAACCAATGAGATAAACAATTCACAAAACATACCTCATATGACAAAGCTACAACCAAAATAGTGAGGGTAAAATTTTGGCACCAAACTTTCTTCTGGAGGGCATAACTCCATTCACAGAAGTATATTTGGAGCATAGTGATGCAAACATGTATCCCATTGGATGGAGTTGCGGCCTCCTAGTCTATGGATCTGTAACAAGAGCCAAAGTAGCTCTCGGATCCCCCTACTAAATCCTCTCTGACAAACACACAGGTCCCTTAAATTTCATCGCAGGCCAGAATAAAATCCCCTTGGGTGCTTAATACTTATCCCCCTTCCTCCTATGATTTAGAAAACAAGTGCTAGTCCCTTTTTCCCAGACATAATGGGAATATGACCTCGGGATAGAAACTAGTGCTTATATTAAATGTGTTATTCGAAGCTCTGGGACTTCGACGCTCTAGAGGATTCACCAATGCCACAACACTCTCATTCACCCAGAGTGTTACCGACTGAATCCAATCATAAAGTGATGCGACAAGAAACTATGGGTTATACCCTATCCTTCCTCTTTCCCCTCTTTTTCAAATTCTAAATATAATGGCTGGCATGGGTTCTCCTTACTCCATGATCTACTATGGATATTAGATACAAAACTCCTAGATCGACGGTCCACGGGAATTCAAGAATCTGGCTTGGGGGGTTCCTCGACTCCAAATAAAAATGACCAAAATCACTTGGAGTGTTGAATAGTTGAACCTTTGAAGGGCTTAGAGATCTAACGACTCTCATTCTCCTTTTGATCAACGACTAAGATCTACTCTGGGCTTCAAAGCTTCGGGGTTTTTTCTCTACAAACAACCTCGACCCAATTTGATCGGATCACCGAATCTCCAAATTGTCGAAGGGATTCAATATATATGGCCCATGTTTTTCTATGTGATATATGTTTGATATTCACTCCACTTTGTCCAAGAATTATGTCCTAAGAACCTCGATCAATGGATCTCGTTCTCTTATGCTTAGATCCAATGGCTAGGATTTGATCTCCTTTTCCCATGCTTCTATTCTACTCTCTGGGATTCCTTATTGAAATATATGATGGCTAATATCTATTTCCATAGCCAATCCAATGGCTCAGATATAATCTCCCAGCCATATCAACAATTATTGTAGCTTCCTCCTTTCACTAGCTATGTTATCCCTCCTGAGATTTGAAATTGTAATAAGTTCTCTAGTGTGCACTTGTGCTATCTCTCCTGATCTTTTTATTACTTTGATCTTAAAATGGGTTCAACCCTTTTTTCCATCAAGTGGCTCCTTGTGCACTCCTAGAATCTACACTCTTCCTCTTGAGCTTATGACACTATTAAAGTGTTCCTTCGGTGCCCTCCTGGAACTTTTTGATCTTCCTGTCGTGGCTATGAACACTCTTAAAGTGTTCCTTCAACACCCTCCTAGCACTGTGTGCTCTTCCTATTGATATTATGAACACTGTTAAAGTGTTCCTTCAACACCCTCCTCTCACTTTGTGCTCTTGCTCTTGATCTTATGAACACTGTTGAAGTGTTCTTTCATCTCCCTCAGGGCATTTTTTTCTCTTCCTCCTTAGATTTACACTCTCTGATAGTGTCTGTGCACTCCTTATGCTTCTTCCCTCATTTTATTTCTCATATGTTAAGTATACAGGTGTGAACTCCTTGCACTGGGCATACCTTGATATTTTATAGTACTCTGAGTGTAGGCACACTCCTTTCACTTGCTCTGTGCAAAATTTTCACTGTCCTTTCTGCGCTTAACTGGTTCTAATGTGCCCACTTGGTATGCTCCTCCTGGACTCGAAAATGATTTCTTGCACACTTATTTCACTGGATTATCAGAGTTCTCGAATAAATCTAGTTTTCACTCCTTGCATAGCCTCGGGAGCCCAAAACACTCGAAAAATCCACATAGGCATGTAATTCTATCTATTCCTACAAAGAGAACACAAATTCACTCATGGCATTCACAGACATTCAGTAAAAAATTCAGAAAAGAAACACTCATTCACATAGAACACACACACATAGATACATATGCAGGGAAATCTTCTTTTCTATTAAATATGAATGCTTTTACAATGTTTACAAGACTGGACTACAACAAATTCTTCATTCTTCTCCTCTCCTCCTCTCCTAAATTATCCTAATCTATCTAGAGATAATTTTGATAATGATCCTCCTCAATACATTGATTCTCATACAAAAGAGGGGATTCTCAATCCTTCCTCACCTAAATGCATTAAATTACATTTAATTTACAACTCATATGGATCATATCTAGATTCATCTACCTGTCATCCATTAAATGTGACTTACACTATCTTTACACAAATTCAATGGCTCTTCCTTCCTCGAGCCTTACACCCTTAATTACATTAAATTTTTTATTTTAAAACAAAATGAGAGTGATGCACCTCTCTCTCCACGATATGTTGTTTGTCCCTCCTATGTTGTTGCATTGGATTTTGACTTGTTGTTGAGTGGGAGAGATGCTCCAACATCACATAGGAGAATTCAATGTAAATATTATGACCCATATAATCCAATAGTGAAATCATATTTTTTTTTATGGGTACCTGAAAATGTGTTGGGAGCGAAAGAAGGAACCTGTAGCATACATGGATAAATTAGGTAAAACAATCAAAACTTCTTCGGACCACAACTTTCATCTTGAAGATCGGATTTGAGAAAACAAAATTTTGTTGGAAAGGTATTGAGGATTAGAAGAGAAATGTAAAAACATAATTTTAAATTGGGCATTATATTTTCTAATAAATGGATAAAATATATTGTTGTAGAAGTAGATGAGTGGAAATTGTAGAATGTGGATGTTGTACCTTCTCACTTAGAACTCATATTGAGGCATGAGAATAGTCATTGGAAAGATGTCACATAGAGGAGTGCATTTAAGGAATCGTAATTGGGTGTCGTTCATTAATATTCTTGATAATTTAAAAATAAGAATTACATGTAAATTAATTAATAAATATTTTTCAATATGCTTAATTCTAACAACAATTGTTGCATGCACATTCTTGTAGAATTAGAAATACAAAAGATCATACTTTAGTTCCTACATGAGAAATAGAGATGTGAAGGATGTTCAAGGGTATTACAACCATAAAGAATAATTTATAGGTATTAATGTCACAATGGGTAATGTTGAGACTAAGTCTAATGGAATAAGAGACGGGTAGGATCCTGTAACTATGAGAAGCTTGCAAAACTAAGTGTAAATCTATAGGGCCGATAATGAGAGGATCATGAAGGAACAAGATGAGATACTTCAAATAGTGAACATATTGAAGAAGAAAGTCAACAAAGATTTAGGAACAAGGAAAGAATCTAGTGCCAAGCAAGTGGAAGTGCCTAGATCGCATGGTCAGAGGGATTATCATGGAGGATATAGACGAACGAGGAGTATTAGAAGGAATGAACATCATCATTTCCAAGGGAAATCGACCATAAAAACATATTCACATTCAAGGTCGGAAATAATCCCAAGTATATCTCGTGTCAGGAATCAGAGAAGGATTCACAGATCAGATAACTTGCAAGTGGAATTGAGGAAAACCAATCCACCATCATTTGATGGATAAAATAACAAAGGTGAAGATGCATACACATGGTTGTTGCGAATGAGGAAATATTTCCAATTGCATAACTACTCATCAAATGCAGAATACAGAATTGCATCCTACCACCTTCAAGGGAAGGAATCTATGTGGTGGCATAGGATGAAGCAGGGTAAGCACCTTGATGAGAAGATAAATTTTTGGAAGAAGTTCAAGAAATACTTTTAGTAGTAGTACTTGTCAGAACAATATTATGAAAATAAGATGCATGAGTTCTTTGAACTAAAACATGGGAACATGACCATGGATGAATATGAGAGAAAGTTATTGGAAATTCTTACTCATGTGAGCTTCATCAGAGATGAGAAGGTCAAAATTTAGAGGCTATTTAGTGGACTACCATCCTTTTACAAGGATAAAATTCAGCTTGATAATCCCAAGAGTTTATAAGAATCCATAAGAAAGGCCAAGTGTTTGTATGAACATAATAGAGAAAAGATAGCTTTCCAAAGGGCCCAAGATTACAAGAATAATGGAAACGTAGAGCAAAGGAAGAAAGGATTCAAGACACCTTTCATGAGGAATATATCAAAATCATATCATAAAGAGCAACCATCTCAAGGTGATAAAACAATGGCAGAGTCCTTGGAAAAGAGGCCAAGGAAACAACCCATAAAGTGTTGGGGATGTGAAGGAGATCACATGTATAAATATTGTCCTCGTCGAGGAGATAAGATGGAAACTTTAGATAGTGTCAAGAAGGACGAGACAATAGAGGATGTGGGGAAAATCATGCCAAGGATCTATGCAGCTTTGGACAATAGAAGAGAAGACTATCAATCCCACATGATTGAAGTGGGAGGTAATATTGATAATCAAACTATTTCTATTTTAACTGATCTTGGAGCTAGCCATAGCTATATAGATCCAAAGCTAGTTGAAATATTTAAATTGAATAAATCCATACACGAAAAGTCTTGGTTAGTTCATATTTATAATGGAACCAAAAGAAGAATTAATTAACTTATTAAATAATGCCCTATAAACATGAATGTAACTAACACTAAGGTAGATTTGAACATCATACTACTTGTTTCTTATGACTACGTGATGTTTTCACATGTCTCGATGGAGAAGGGAATTCAAGGACAATGCAAGGTATTACAATTCCTATATCTATTTGAGATATTGCAACCTTGCAGCTAAAAAGAAGTTTTAGAAGAGGGTGACAAATATATGCAACCCATGTGGAAGAGTCGATGAAGGATAAGGATACAAGTCTCAAGGATTATCTAGTCTTGAAATAGTATGGAGACATGTTTGAGGAGTTGTCAGGATTGCCACCAAAGAGGGATATATATTTCTTAATTGACTCAATTCCTAGAGCTTCCCCAGTATCTAAGACTCCCTATAGAATGAGCACGCTAGAGATAAAAGAGTTGCAAATGCAACTAGAAGAGTTTTTAAAGAAAAAGTACATACACCAAGTTTTTTCTCCTTGGGGTTCCCCAGTTCTTTTTGTTAAGAAGAAAGATGGAACATTGAGGTTATGTATTGAATTCAAAGAGTTGAAGAAGGTTATAGTCCAAATCAGTGTCTTTTTCCAAGGATTGATGATCTTTTTTATCAGTTTAAAGGAGAAACGATATTCTCCAAGATTGGCCTGAGGTTAGGATATCATCAAATGATAATCAAAGAAGAGGATACTAGAAAATTGACTTTTAGGACAAGGTATGGACACTATGAGTTTGTAGTGGTGATTTTGGGTTGACAAATGCACTAGCTACCTTTATGTGTCTAATGAATGGGGAGTTCATAGATTTCTTGGACAAGTTTGTAATTTTATTCTTGGATCATATTCTCACCTACTCCAATTCAAAAGAGGAGCATGAGAATCATTTGAGGATCATGTTCCATGTGTTGAGAGAGTACCAATTGTATTCCAAATTAAGTAAATGCACCTTCTATCAAAAGAAGATCCATTATTTGGGTCCCATTGTTTCAGAAGAGGGCATAGCAGTGGATCCATAAGATATTGAAGAAATCAAGAGTTGGCTAGTGTGAACAAACATTTCATAGGTTAGATCATTTATGGGTCTAGCTGGCTACTACATGAGATTAATTGGGGGATTCTTCAAAATTGCACACCCAATAACATATTTTCAAAAGAAAGCAGTAAATTTTGAATGGAGTGCTAAATGTGAAGAAAATTTCCAATTCTTAAAGGATTTGTTAACCACTGCACCTATTTTGAAAGTTGCAGATCTAAATGAGGACTTTGTTGTGTGAACATATGCATGCAAAAAAAGGGCTTGGTGGAGTCCTTATGAAAAATGGACATGTAATTTGTTATCAATCCAGAAAATTGAAGGAACATGAAAAAACTATTCCACACATGAATGAGAGTTAGAAGCTATAGTACATGCCTTGAGGATGTGGAGGCATTACCTGATGGGAATAAAATTCAAATTAAGGATAGACCATAGTTGTATGAAATATATGTTTGAAAAACAACACTAAATGCTAGACAAAGTAGATGGATGGAATATCTTAATTAATATAACTTTGATATCAAACACATAAGGGAAAAATACAACAAGGTGGTTGATGCACTCAATAGAAGGGTACATAAAATGCATATTACAGCCATTAGTATGTACATAACATATTCAAAAGATAGAATTTTAGAGGTTGTAACTGCATATCAACATTATGTGCAAGTTAATGAAAGCTTATAGAAAAGTCATATACAACAAAAATATAAGTATTACAAGATAGAAGAGTATGGAATCCTATTATTTCAGAATAAAGTTTATGTTCCCAATTCTTCGGAATTGAGAAATTTGGTTCTAAGGGAGATGCATAATGAGCCATACGTGGTACATCCAGGATATCATAAAACTATTATAGTGGTAAGAGGCAAATGTTTTTGTCCTCGAATGAAGAAATAAGTCATCGATTATTTATCCAAATACATTGAATGTCAGAAGGAAAAGGCTGAGAATAGATATCTAGAAAGATTTATGTAGCCATTTACCATTCCTGAATGGAAATGGGAAGTTGTTACTATAGATTTTATAACCAAATTTCCTAGGATAGCAAGGAAACATGATTCCATGATGGTAGTGGTGGACAAACTCACAAGAGATGCACACTTCATTCTGGTAAAAGTAACTCAGAAGGAAGCAAATATTGTAGAAATTTACATGAGATAAATTGATAGGTTACATGGTGTGCCTAATCCAATAGGGTCGAATCAACATCCCAAGTTCACTTCCAATTTTTGGAGGGGGTTGTTTAAGGGATTTGGGACATATTTAAATTTCAGTACACCATATAACCTAGATTTGAATGGGTAGAGAGAAAGAATTAATTGAATAATTGAAGATATGTTGTGAATGGATGTAATGAACAAGTTTTCTAAGTGGGAATAATATATCCATTTATTTGAGTTTGCACACAACAATGGGTATCAGAAATCATTAAAGAAGAGCTCATTTGAAGAATTATATGGAAGAAAATGAAACACACTATTAAGTTGGGATAACCCAACAGACATAGCTATGATTGGGCCAGAATTGTTAAAGGAAATGGAAGAACAAATGGTAAAAATCAAGAAAATTGTAAAAGTTGCACAAGATCGACCGAAGAGCTATGCTGATAGAAAATGAGAAAATAGAGAAATCAATGTGGGAGAGTATGTGTTTTTAAAATTTAAATCCAAGAGAACGTCATTGAAATTGGGAAGTTTCCCAATGTTGGCAGGGAGATATTATGATCCTTTTGAGGTCTTAGAAAAGATACGACCGATTGCATACATGCTAAAGTTACCTGCATCCATGAGAATTCATAATGTGTTCTATGTATCTTTGTTAAAAAATTATGTACCTGATCCTAGTCATGTTATTGATTGGAATGTGATCTAGGTGGAACATGAAGGATATTTCTAGGTGGGACCAGTGCACATCCTAGACTGGAAAATAAAAGTTCTTAGGAACAAATCCATAGGCTTGGTAAAGGTTCAATGGACCTATTACGGTCCCGAAGACACTGCATGGGAGCACGAGGAATCCATGTGGGATTCATACCCACAAATGTTCATAAATTTTGAAGAAATGGAATGTACATTTGTACAAAAGAGAATGAAGACTTTATTTTTGAACCTTGAGTTCCTAGAGCCACAAATCTGGTATTTCATGTCTAACCAATGTGTGGGTTGAGGGGAAAATGGATTTGTTGGTTGGAATTGTTGCATGAGTCATGAAGTTACATAATTATCAAGTATTTTGATGTAATGTTTTATATATGTCAATGTCTAAACTGTATGGTTATGTGTACTGAGGACAGTGCAGTTTTTCGGGGGGGGGGATGTAACATCCCCATTTTCAAACCCCAAACTAGCAATGTGTATTGTAAATGTAGTATGTGATAGAGATCCAAGCTATGTAGATTGTAAATGTGATGTATGACTGAGAGTCAATATGATAACAATGTAAAATGAAATATAATGAATGAAATGTATCACCACCTTTAGATGGATAGGGACAAATATTAGGGCTAAAACATACCCAAATGCTAAACCTATTCAAATACGACTGAGAGTTTTCAATCCTAGGAAGGTCGTTGCTATTAAGGGAGAGGTGGAGAAACTTCTTAATGTTGGCCTCATCTACCTGGTTCCCTCGACTCAATGGGTATCTAGCCCCGTTCCCATGAATAAGAAGCAAGGTACCATCTGTGTATGGATCAAATTTTGAGACTTGAATAAGGCTTGTCCTAAAAAAAACTTCCTGACACGCTTCATTGATAATATTCTCGATGAGTGTGCATGAAGAAAGGTCTTTTATTTTATGTATGGATTGTCAAGATACAACCAAATTCAGATTAAATGCAAGGATCAACATAAGATGACATTTATTTGTCCTTAGGGTACATTCGCATACCGAAAAATGTCTTTCGGCCTTAAAAATGCCAGAGAAACCTTCCAACAAGCTATGACCTTCTCTTTTCATGATATCAAGAATATAGTGGAAGCATATCTCGATCATATCACTACTCACTCTTGCAAGAGAGTATATCACTCTACCCACCTTCAACTAGTTTTTGAAATATGTCGCTATTATCGCATATGTTTCAACCTTCATAAGTGCATCTTTTGTGTTAGGTCGGGTCATATTTTAGGATGCTTAGTCTCTAAGAATGGGATCATGGTGGATACTTTAAAGGTTGAGGCAATACTTTTACTGCCTCCCACACACACTATTCATCGGATTCAAGGTTTACATTGGAAAGCTAACTTTTTATGTTAGTTTATAGTAAAGTATGGCAATATTACTAAGGGTTCCATGCATATCTTGAGGAAGGACACTCCTTTTATATGAGATGAGTGATACCAAGAATCCTTTGATGCTCTAAATAAAACCTTGGTATCGACGCCTTTGCTGAAGACTCTGGACTACACTAGAGATGACTTGATTTATATCGTCACGTTTGAAGGGATGATTGGTATGGTTTTAGTTTAGGTGGATGATGAGGTTCATGAGCACGTCATTTACTATCTCATTCAAAACTTAGTGGGCCCTGAATGCAAGTATTCTCATGTTGAGAAGATATATTTGGTTGTCGTTCAAGCAATTCAACGATTATAACACTATATATTGCTTTGAAAAACTACCATGGTTGCTGGTGTAAATACATTTAAATACGTCCTTACTAGGTGTATCATAGGGGGGGAATATAATAAATTGATTGTCATCTTGGAAGAATTTGATCTCGATTTATCTTCAGCAAAATCCAAGAAATCGCTAGTTTTTGTTGAGTTAATATCAAACTTCCCTCGGTTAGATAAGGATTATATTCATGTTGATTCATTTGCGAATGAACACATTTTCCTTGTGTCATCATTAGAACCCTAGTATGGAGATATTGTGATCTATGATGGATTAATGAGAGGGGGGGTGAATCAGTAATAGCGTAATTATAATCATTTTTCTTCAAATGTTATATCAATGTAGAATTATTATCCAATAATGAGCACTAATAAATAAACAATAACACACATACACAGTACACCAGTGTTTTACGTGGAAATTCAAATCAGGAGAAAACCACAAAATGCTTTTTCTTATATGTATTGAAGAATTACATTCATTGGAAGCACCAACTTTTTTTTTTTTTCAGTTGCATCTGGAAGGAGGCTCCAACCCCCTAGTTTCTCATGCTACAACCTGAGGGAAGCTCCAACTCCCCAATTCTATGGCTACAACCAAAAGGAGGCTACAACCCTCTATGTTCTATGGCTACAACCGTAAGGTGGCTACAACCACCTCTCATTGCCCCGTCCTGCCGCCCTGAATTAGAAGTATAATGATGGAACCACTATCACACTATCACTGTGAGATATAATGATGTAAACCTGTACCAATAAATCTGAACCATGCATCAACAATGCATCAACCTGTACCTCAACCTGTAATCAACCAGTACCATAAACAAGTGCATAACCATGCAACAACCTGTACCCAACAACCTGTAATCAACCTGTACCATAAACAAGTGCATCCAAACATGTACCAAGTATGTACCAATCATGTGTCAACTACTCATCAAATATGACTCATCAATATGTACCAACATCATCAACTATACACCTCATGCATGTGCCAACTCATCAACTACTTATCTCAATCATGTACTCAACATGTACCCCAACCAAAATCCCTCATCAATTTCATCATCCAAATTTGATTTGTAGCTATGTAATAGACCTAGTGTATATGATCACATTCCTGTAAACCTTCCTTAACTTTAATAACAAGAGACTAGCATTTTCATCAAACTTTTCTTTGGTCTCACATGCCTAGTTTTGGATTAGTCAACAATCCTAATTGGAAGTAATCATAACTTTGAACCTATAATGTATAAATATATGAAACTGATATACAAGGTTCTTCAGTGTGTTTTATGCAATTCCTCTAGGTTTCACTACTTGAAACCTCTCAGAAAATGACTTATAGAAAAAATGGCATATCTTGCTGAATTATGTCTTATTCTAGAGAGAGACCCTGTAGAGAGTGCCCCACACAAAATATTATTTGAATTGATCTGAAAATATTAAAAAAAATACTATAGACTGTAACCTAACCAACACATTTTGTATCACTGAATTTGGATCTGTTATGAAGAAGTTATGACGTTTTTACCAGAAACACTTGTTTTTTACGAGTTTCAGGTCTAGCCACAAACCCTATTTTCCACGGAGTGTAACTCCCAAAATACAATGACCCACAAGATGAATTTCTTACCACATATACTTGGGTATGTTTTCTCAATTCCATAGCAATTTCACGATCTGAGTCATTATATAAAAATAGTTATAGGGAAAATGGTGACATGACCTGTAAATAACATACCTTAGAAAGCACCATCAAAAGAATTTATCCTTCCTTGCATTTCAGCCTTCTTTTCTTCACCTTCCCTAAGAAATTAGGATTATATATCCTTGGTTACCTAAGACACCTATAGATGTTCAATATGCTCAAGTTTAATTAAAATGAGAGAGCCTTGCCTCTTATTTATACTCTCCAAGTAACTTCCTTAAAAACATCTTCTAGGTCACTTGGCCAACTTTCCTTATTTTAGGGTTAACCCACTTATAATTTCTCCATTAAATTTATTATTGAAATAATTTATTTTGTATTCACTTTGAATTATAATACACTCATCACTTCAATTTATTATTTACCTTTTAAAATCTCTTAAACCACTTTGACTACTTTCACCTTTTGGGGCTTCTAGATGACATACGAGGGTCCTCCAACTTCGTAAGGCCATAACTCTCAAACCGTGAGGAGTTATGTGACATTCCACATACCACCATAAATGGAATGACATTTAATATCCATATAGAATAGTATTACCTTAAAATATAGAAAAAATCATACGGTTATCCATCAAACAAACTTGGGTCCATTACCCAAACCTGGGTTCTCCAACTTCACATGGTCATAACTCTCTAACCGTGAGGATTTATGTGGCATTTTACATACCAACGGAAATGAAACGACAAGAACTATCCATCCAGGATAGTCTCCCTGACAAATTCACTATCCTTCATCTAATTATTCCACAATTGATCATGGGTTCTCTTACTCTGCAAAGCGTCTTCCTGCGAAAGATTTCACCATAAGGGGACCACTTTGGATTTCATCCATATTTACTTCTTATCAACCATGAAAAAACAATAATGAGTCATATTTACATCAAACAATATTGGTTCCATTACCCAAACCTTTGTGCTACGGGGCTTTCTTCAAGGATTGACATCAATGACAACCAACCTTACTCAAGAATCTCCCCCTTTGGCATTGATGTCAACACTATGATGCAATACTAAAATCATATCACTCATGATCCCCCTGGAACCATGTCTTTTTCCTCTGCATCTGATAAATCTCTCCCCCTTTGTCATCAATAGCAAAGGTATCTTTCCATTTGGGGCTGCTCCCCCTAACTGAACTATCCTCTTATGGTGCTTCCTCGTGTACATCTAAGACATATAAGATAAGAATTCAAAAAGCATTCAAAAAACATTGATTTTGGAGTTGAAATAATTACAAGTCTTTGGCGAAGATATTCAAAGGCTTCCCATGGAAGTGGTTTTGTAAATATGTTTCCCACTTGTTCTTTCTGCCCACATACTCAACTTTGATGTTCTTTTCTGCAACCTACTCCCGTAGAAAGTGATACTTGATTGGAATGTGCTTCATCTTGGAGTGCATCATCGAGTTTTTTGAGATACTGATGGCACTTGTATTATCACAATTTATTGGAATGGGCTCATCATACTCACCCTGCATATCTGTCAATGTTTGTTTCATACAAAGAACCTTTGTACAACATGTTGTTGCTGCAATATACTCTGCCTCGGCTATAGATAGAGATATTGATGATTATTTCTTTCTTAGCCATGATACCAAACACTCACCTAAGTAGAAGGTTGATCCACTAGTGCTTCATCGGTCATCAATACAACATGCCCAATTTGCATCTGTGTAGGCAATAAGTGATATATCTTTTCCTTTTGGATACCATAATCCAAACTCTTTTGTTCCTTTGAGATATCTAAAGATCCTCTTTACTGCTAATACATGTGATTCCTTTGGTGCTGCTTGAAATCGTGCCACCTGTCCAACTACCTGCATTACATCTGGTTTGGATGTTGTCACATATAGTAGGCTACCAATCATTGAATTGTATTGCCTCTGATCTATAGACTTCGAATCATCATCTTTGCTCAACTTACAACTGGTTTGCATGGGAGTCATAACTGGTTTTCAATCTTCCATTCCAAACCTCTTTAGCATTTCTATGATATACTTGGTTTGAGAAATAAAAATTCCTTGGTTGTTTTGACATATATGAAGTCCCAGAAAGAAGGATAGTTCTCCAAGTAACGACATTTCAAATTCATTCTACATGTCTTTTGCAAATTTCTGGCTTAACCTGTCATCATCACTACCAAAAATAATATCATCAACATAAACTTCAATTAATAAAATATTACCTTGAATTACCTTAATGTAGAGGTTGTTGTTTGCACTTCCTTTTTTGAATCCTTCTTGTTGTAGATACTTATCTAGTCTGGAGTACCATGCTCTAGGAGCCTATTTTACACCATACAAGACCTTCTTTAATTTACACACATAGTATGTGTTCCCAGACAACTGAAATCCTTCTGGTTGTTCAATGTAGACTTATTCTTCAAGTTCCCCATTCAAAAAATATGATTTTATGTCCCTATGATATACTTTAGCATTTTTGGAGCATGCATAAGATAAAATCAAATAGATTGCTTCCATTCTGGCAACTGGGGAAAATGTCTCTTCAAAGTCGATTCCTTCAATCTGTGCATATCATTTACATACCATTCTAGCTTTGTTCCTTGTAACCTGTCCATCTTCATTCAATTTATTCCTGAAAACCCATTTTTGGTCGATCGTGTTCTTATTCTTTGGTCTTGGAACCAATTCCCAAGTGTTATTTTTCTCTATTTGATCCAATTCTTCATACATGGTCTTATTCCAAAATTCATCCTTGCTAGCTTCTTCAAAACAATTTTGTTCAATTGTAGATAAGAGTGCTAGGTGTGCTTGTTCTGGTGAACGGATTTTTCTTCTAGTCTCAACTCCTACATCTTTGTTTCCAATAATATGATCTAAAGGATGATTCTTTTGTACTCATTTTCTAGGTATCTTTGGAGATACTTGTTGAACTTTCTCTATCTTTCTCTTATACTTCTTTTCATCTTCTTCTTCGAAACTTTGTTCCATTGATTTGTTTTCCTCTTCCTTTGATTCTAGTCTGCCTGTTTCATCAATTGTTACGTTTATTCTTTCCACAAATTTATTTAATCTTAGATTGTAACACTTGTATGCTTTCCTTGTACTTGAGTAACCAACAAGTATTCCTTTGTCCACACGAGAGTCAAACTTTCCCATTCTTCCATCTTCTCTTTTGATGTAGCATTTGCTTCCAAAAACTCTGAAGTGCTTCAAATTTGCTGGTCTTCCTTTCCATAGCTCATAGGGAGTTTTATCAGTGTTGTTTCTGAGCATTACTCTATTTTGAATGTGAACTGTTGTATGCACTACATGTGTCCAAAAAATAGCTGTCAACATTGAATCCATTATCAATGTTCAAGCCATTTCTTGTACAATCATATTCTTTCTTTCAACAACTTCATTTTGTTGAGGTGCCCTAACGAAGAATAATTTCCTTTTTATTCCATGATTGTTGTAGTAGTCAATAAATTCCTTTGAGGTGAATTCTCCTCCATTATCCAATCTTAAGCATTTGATTCTTGAATCCATCTCATTTTCAACCATTTCCTTGTAGATATTGAAGTTTTCAAAATCTTTTGACTTGTTCTTGAGAAAGAAAACTATAGTCACTATTGTATAATCATCAACTAATAACATAAAATATCTCTCAACTTTTAAGCCTTTTGTTGTAGTTCGTCCAACTAGATCAGTATGCATAATTTCCAGTGGTTTTGTTGTTGAATATTCCTTTGATTTGAACTTGGTCTTTGTTTGTTTTCCTTGTTAGCAATGCTTGCATAAAGTGTTGGTTGGTTTCGTGATCTGGGGAATCTCTCTTACTGCTTCTCTTTTTTTGACTTTGACAACGTTATCAAAATGCATGTGACCCATTCTTCTATTCCATAGCCAACTTTCATCTTCCTTTCCTAGACAACACTTTTCATTTCCAATTTCTCTTAACACATATATGTTGCTTGAAGTTCTTGTAGCTGTAGCGACTAATTTCCCTGAACCTTCTTTTCTTATCTCACACTTTTGTGAATCAAAAGTAACTTTATGAAATTGGTCACACATTTGACTCACACTTAAAATATTATGTTTCATATATTCTACTAGTAGAACATTTTCTGCCTTTTCATTCTTGTTCCCAATTCGAACTGTGCCTTTTCCAATGATTTTGGCTGAATCATCATTTCTGAAGGAGACTGATCCATCTCTTTCCTTTCGTAATGTAAGAAAATTGTCTCTATCACCTATCATGTGTTTTGAACATCCACTGTCAACATACCAACCACGTTTCTTCTGTTTATATTGTACAGAGATTGTGCATTCTCCATTGCTATACTGATCTTGCTTTCTTATCCATGTCATTTTCTGAGGTTCTTGTTTGTGACTTTGTTGAGGTTCTTTAGGAAGGATTGTCATTCTGCAATTTTTGGCCATGTGTCCAAAATTGTTACATTTGTAACGTTCCACTTCAGTGCTCAAAGATTCAAACCTGTTGTAACTTCTTCTTTGTGTTTCACTAGTCTTCTTGAATAACCCCTTTTTGCATGGCTCTCAAAGTAGTTATTGCTCCTATTTTTAGCTCTGCAATTTATAGCTTTATGTCCAAAATTATTATATGCATAACATAAACCAAAAAATATATTTTGATACCTGGTAGTTGAAGATATTTTGAAAGGAGGTGCTCTTATGAATCCTTCTTCTTCTTGGGGTCTGTCTATCTGTTGTTGATTTTGAAATCTGAATCTTCTCGGTGGAAGAGTGTCCCTATAATCTTCCTTGTATATATTTTTATCCCCTTTGATTGTTTCTGCATAGATTTTTGGATTTGTTTCTTGCTCTATTGTTTTGGATCTTGATCCCTTTTCTGTCTGATTGTATCCAAGTCTAGACTTGTCAAGATGATATTTTTGACTGCTGATAATTTCGTCCAGAACTTTTGAGCTATTCTACATATTTTTCTTTTGAATATCCTTTCTTAGTGTGACAATCTTTGCTTCCATGTTTTCAATGATCATGTCATTTTCTTCTAGTTGTTCTTTGAGTGATTCTTCAATTCTTTTATCTTCTATTTGAACCTTCATTTTTGTGATCATTTGTTCTAGTTCTTGAGTGTATTGTTTCTTATCTAATTCTGCTTGTAGTTTCTTGTTTTTCTTCTTTTCTCTTCTGATAACTTCTATGGCACTCATTAATTCTTCTTGGAAGTCAACTTTTGTTTCTTCAATTTCTTCTTCATATGATTCTTCATATTCTTCTTCAGAGTATTATTTATTAGAGTCTTCTACTGCCATGAATATAACTCTCCCTATTTCACTGTCACTAACTTCATCTTCATCTGATGATGAGATGTCTTCTTTGGTGAAAAATCTTTTCTTGAAAACTTTCTTTGTAGTTTTTTTACCTTTATATGTTTGTCTTCCTTTTGAGTAACCTTCATCATTTCTCTTTTTCTTATGATGACATTTGTTAGAAAAATGACCAATACCATCACAATTAAAACAAATTAAAGGAATCTTACCTCTATACATACCATTGGTTCCCTTGTTCAGTCTTTTGACGAAGTTGGCCACTTCTTCATCATATTTCGAGATGTCGCTACTGCTGATATATTCTTCTTGTTCCTTTTTATTTTTATTTGATATTTTGGATGCTTTGAAGGCTGCTTCTTTTACATCAGGATTTTCTTGTTCAGTTCTCATCTCATATGTTGTGAAGATTACATGCAGTTCATCCATTCTTATTGAGTTTAGATCCGATATTTCTTCTGGTGTTGATATCTTAGGGTTGAACCTCATAGGAAGAGATATTAGTACCTTTTGAACAATTATAGATTCTTCGGTTTCTTCTCCCAATCCTATGATTGCATTCACTGTTTCATTGACTCGTAAGAAGTAGGCTGTGATATCTTCATCGTCCTTCATTTTTTGTTGTTCGTACTGACCTCTGTAAGTTTGAAGCTTTTCTGCTTTGACTTTTGAATCTCCTTCATAAATATTTTGAATCTTGTCCCAAATATCTTTAGCATATTTACAATGTGCAAATTTGGTGAATACCGTATCAATGAGACCATTCAAAAGTGCATTTTTGTCTTTGGAATTATTCTCACCGAGTTTCACTGCTTTGTCATTTTTTGGTTGAACTGTTGGTGTTGTGTATCCATCTACAATTGATTGCCAAACTTGAAATCCTTGTTCCTGTATATATGTCTTCATCCTTATGCTTCAAAAAGAATAATTATGTCCATCAAACTACGGTATTCAATTTTTATACAAGTTGGTACTCTTGATGATCTACCTTTTAGTGGTTAAACTGATTTATGAAGGAACCTAATCTGATACCAATTCTTGGATTACTGAGAGGGGGGTGAATCAGTAATAGCATAATTATAATCATTTTTCTTCAAATGTTATATCAATGTAGAATTATTATCCAATAATGAGAAGTAAGAGATAAAAAATCACACACATACACAGTACACCAGTGTTTTACGTGGAAACCCAAATTGGGAGAAAACCACAAAATGTTTTTTCTTATATGTCTTGAAGAATTACATTCATTCGAAGCACCAACTTCCTTTGTTTTCCAGATGCAACTGGAAGGAGGCTCCAACCCCCTAGCTTCTCAGGCTACAACCTGAGAGAATCTCCAACTCCCCAATTCTCTGGCTACAACCAGAAGGAGGCTACAACCCCCTATGTTCTTTGGCTACAATCAGAAGGTGGGTACAACCACCTGTCCTTGCCCCGTCCTTACACCTTGAAGTAGAATTATAATGATGGAACCATTGTCACACTATCACTGTGAGATATACCGATGTAAACCTGTACCAATAAATATGAACCATGCATAAACCATTCATCAACATGTACCTCAACCTGTAATCAACCTGTACCATAAACAAGTGCATCAACCATGCACCGACCTATACCAAACAACCTGTAATCAACCTGTACAATAAACAAGTGCATCCAACCATGTACCAAGTATGTACCAATCATGTGTCAACTACTCATAAAATATGACTCACAAATATGTACCAACATCATCAACTATACAACTCATGTATGTGCCAACTCATCAACTACTTGTCTCAACCATGTACTCAATATGTACCTTAACCAAAATCCCTCATCAATTTCATCATCCAAATCTGATTTGTAGCTCTGTAATAAACCTTTTATATATGATCATGTTCCTGCAAACCTTCCTTAACATTATCAACAAGAGACTAGCATTTTCATCAACTTTTCTTTAGTTTCACATGCCTAGTTTTTGATTAGTCAACAACCCTAACTTGAAGTAATCATAAATTTGAACCTATAATGTATAAATATATGAAATTGATACAAAATGTTCTTCAGTGTGTTTTATGCAATTCCTTCAGGTTTCACTACTTGGAACCTCTAAGAAAAGGAGTTATAGAAAAAATGGCATACCTTGTTGAATTGTGGCTTATTCTAGAGAGAGACCTTGTAGAGCGTGCCCCGCAGAAAATGTTCATTGAATTGATCTGAAAATGTTACATAGAATACTACATACTATAACCTAACCAAAAAAAGTTGTCTCACTGAATTGGGATATGTTATGAAGATGTTACCACGTTTTTACCCGAAACACCTATTTTTTATTAGTTTTAGGACTAGCCACAAACCCTACTTTCCACATAGTGTAACTCCCAAAATACAATGATCCACAAGATGAATTTATTACCACATACACTTGGGTATGTTTTCTTAATGGCATAGAAATTTCATGGTCTGAATCATTATAGAAAAACATTTATAGTGAAAATGGTGAGATGACCTGTAAATAACATACCTTAGAAAACACCATCAAAAGAATTTATCCTTCCTTGCATTTCGGCCTTCTTTTCTTCACCTTCCCTCAGAAATCCGGATTAGATATCCTTGGTTACCTCAGACACCTATGAATATTCAATATTCTCAATTGTAATTAAAATGAGAGAGCCTTGCTTCTTATTTATATTCTCCAAGTAGCTTCCTTAAAAACATCTTCTAGGTCACTTGCCCCACTTTCCTTATTTTAAGGTTAACCCACTTCTAATTTCTCCATTAAATTTATTATTGAAATAATTTATTTTGTATTCACTTTGAATTATAATACACTCATCACTTCACTTTATTATTTACCTTTTAAAATCTCTTAAACCACTTTGACTACTTTCACCTTTTGGGGCTTCTAGATGACATATGAGTGTCCTCCAACTTCGTAAGGCCATAAATCTCAAACCATGAGGAGTTATGTGACATTCCACATACCACCAGAAATGAAATGACATTTACTATCCATCTAGAATAGTATTACCTTAAAATATAGAAAAAATCATACCGTTATCCATCAAACAAACTTGGGTCCATTACCCAAACCTGAGTTCTCCAACTTCACATGGTCATAACTCTCTAACCGTGAGGAGTTATGTGATGTTCTACATACCACCGAAAATTGAATGATAAGCACTATCCATCTAGGATAGTTTCCCTGACAAATTCATTGTCCTTCATCTCATTATTCCACAATTAATGATGGGTTCTCTTACTCTGCAAAGCGTGTTCCCGTGAGGGCTTTCACCATAAGGGGACCACTTTGGAGTTCATCCGTATTTACTTATTATCAACCATGAAAAAACAATAATGAGTCATATTTACCTAAAAACATATTGGGTCCATTACCCAAACCTTTGTTCTACGGGGATTTCTTTAAGGGTTGACATCAATGACAACCAACCTTAATCAACAATCTACCTTCAAACCTTGAAGTTCCCTCAACATCTCTAGAGAGATAACCGATGGCATATACGATACCAAGCTACCTTATCATTGAAGACACTTTGTATTTCCGAGGCATAGATAATATCTTGCGTCATTACTTGACTCACTAAGAGGATGAGTATGTCCTTAATGACTGTCGTAGTGGGGCTTGTGGTGGTCATCTATCCGGGCTTGCGACAACCCACAAGATATTGTGAGCCGATTATTTTTTGTCATCCATTTTCAAATATTGTGTCGAAGCGGTCAAGAAGTGTCACCCCTACCAGGTGTTCACTTGGAATATGCGCTCACATCCAATCGATCTTCACCCTGTCATTATCGTCGGTCCCTTCACCAACCGGGGGGTGGATTTTGTGGACTGCAAACCAACTTTGGTTGGGGGGCATCAACATATTATTGTGGTCATAGAATACTTTATTAAGTGGGATGAATCCATGCTCACAGTTAGGTATGATGGTAATACTGCTACATTTTTTCATGTTCAATCAAATTGTAGCCAGGTTTAGAATCTTGAGTGATATTGTCATTTATCATGGAAGTCACTTTCATAACCAAATGATGAAATAATTAACATTGAAACTGGAGTTTAAACATGGTCATTCTTCCCCTTACTACCCCAAGGAAAATGGAAAAGTAGAGGCCGTGAGAAAGTCTCTCAAGACCATTTTGTAGAAAATTATCATCCATAGCAAATGTGACTGGCATATTATGCTTTACCCTGTACTTTGGGCATACCAAACCTCAGTTAAGACTTCCACCAGTTTTTCTCCTTTCCAGTTAGTACATGGAGTGGATTCGATCCTACCTATTGAATGTGAAATCCCTTCTCTTAGATTCACAGTTAATCTCCTACTTGACATTTCTGATCTCGAACAATGACTTGTACACTTAAAGAGTCTAGATGAGCAGCGTCGAGATTCCTCTATGGCTATCGAAGAAAATAAATGATGTGTAAAGGTCCAGTATGATAATTCTATCTGTCCTCTACAGTACACTGAGGTTGACTTGGTCCTCTTGTATGACCAGGCCAAATACCACTAGGGGAAGGAAAGTTCAACCCCATGTGGCACGGTCCTTATATCATGCGACGTATCTTAGAAAAAGGAGCCTACAAATTAGAATATTAGGAAGGGAATATGTTGGTCAATACTGGGAATGGGCTCTACTTGAAACAATATTACACTTTATCCCCAAGCTTGGGCATAAATATTTGTATACTAATGTATTTTAGTGTATATATATTTTCCCCTTTCATCTTCGGCTTGCTTATCGAGTTTTCCCTTGGTTGGAATATGTCAACGAAGTCTTCATTATACTTGTATTAGTACTTGTATTAGTAGATGGGACCAATCGTCATACATATAACTTAGCTTCCACAACTTGGGTTTTTTACTCAACCAATGTTCAACTGGTGTCTTCAAGTGGAATTTTCCTAGGGTCATCAACGAATAATTTGGCCGAGTATAGAGACTTTATAGAGATTTTGCATGATGTCTTTTCACATGGTATTCACTCTTTAGAAGTTCTCCTAGACTCTCAGTTAGTAGTATGTCAGTTGAATGACAGTTACCATGTGCGAGAACCTACTCTACTCCGATGATTCCTATGGGTATGACTTTTGGAATGACATTTTGATTTTATTACTTATCATCACATACCTAGAAGTTATAATTATGTATCTGATGCATATGGGTAAAATCATGAAGATGGGTAACACTTTTTCTTGTTTTATGACAATTTCTTGTTTTAATTTTAATACGTTCTTCAACTTCCGGTAGACAAAAGTAATTTTTTAATTTAGAATTTTACTTTGCTGTAAAAACAAAACTTGTGAAGAATTTTGTTAGCTTTCTACTGACTATTTTTCAATTTTTTTTTATTGAGATTTGTTATGTCAATTTGGCAATTGTTTGACAGTATGTTCCTTAAAAATGAAGGGAAAGATAATGAGTTATTTTTTCCCACAACAATGTATCCATTATTAAACTTTTGTTTTTGACAAATGAAATATACTCCAGCAAACTACAGAGACTCTATTTTTTTATGACTATAGTTTTAAATATAACGGATGAATATTATAATTTCTAGAATTTTTTGAAGTTGACCAATCTGAAAAAGTTACAGATGTTAAACACATGTTTTCCTCCACCATGTATCTATCTTAATTTTTACTTAAACGTAAAATCTAAAAATATCCTTTTGAAGAGAACAATTTTAGGATTATGAATATAAATTTTCCATAATTTTCCACTGTGTATTTTTAGAGATATGGATTTTTCATTTCACCGAATCATAATCTCACCTAAAAATATTATGCAGTGATTTTTTTATAAAATTAAATAAAATTAGATAAAAACAATGAAAATGAAAACAAATTATACCCAATGAAAGTAGATTCAATTTTTAAAATGTTGATATCAATTCTTAAACTAAATTCTGAGTATTTCTAGGAGTCTGCTACCTCCAAAGATGAAGTAAGATGGAGAGAATTTGCAGTTTCCCGCAAACAATCCCATTTTCAGGATTTCGGCAGAAAAATCCTTTCGGTCGAAACCTAGTTTTTAACGGAATCTGTTAAAAATAAACGTTTAGACCGAAAAGTCTTTCGGCCAAAAATTCTTTCAGCCGAAATATGCTTACCACGGGAAAATAGTTCATCTGAAAAACATTGTACACGAATTTCAAGGGCATCGTTAAATTTGATGTGCAAATTTTTGGCTGCTAGGAATTTTGGAGACCCGATTGTCATGAAAGTGTTACCCAGCTTCATGATTTTACCCATATGCTAATTATGTTTTAGATTGGAATTATTCACATAACTAAATAAAATAAAACATAGTCATTAATGTACACATTGTAATATAAGTAAATTCGAAGAACCATGTTTTTTATATTTCATCTATCCAAAATATGGTGTTATAGTACAAAATTGGGACTCGCACCATCAAAATAAATATACAACCGATCAATACAATAACCATGAAATCTACACCTATGGTTCCATATGTGTGTCATGATACCATAGTATAGGATTTGCAAGACGCCGAAAGAGTCGCACCCAAGAATGAGGCACACTTACCACCTGTCATTAGATCGTCTCTGGCAGATCCTCTACTCGAACCATGTGAATTATTTGCATAAAACGAGATAGGTTTCCCTACACGTTTTGAAGAACTCTCTCAACATCTCCTCCTGCTTCTTTGCATCATTTCCGCAGTTCCTCTCTCAGTGTTGATGGAGTTCATCTGGCCGTCGTGGACCCACATCTGTGTAACATACATGTTTTAATTAGTACTTGACATCATCCAAAAATATTTTTGTTTTCTTCTACAAAAATGCAAAAAAATGAAATATTCAAAAAACAATTGATACCTATCTCTCCCTAGGTGGAACTTGGTGGGAATGGCATGTCTAGATGTCCTCTGAAGTCAATCCTTTCATATGGTTAGTCATCCATATCTATCACCTACTGACACCACCAGAAGAAAAACTCATTTTTGTAGGGTGTTGGTACCCTACCACCTCTCAAACACCTCATCAGTTCGGTCCACCGTGCCATGGTTGGATCACAAAGTCCATGTGGAACAATCTCGAGTCTAGGGCCCAATCCTACAACATGCTTGAGGAAAAAACTACATAAAATAGACACAAACCCGAAGTTCCTCTTTATACCTTGTTTGCAGTCTGTTAGTTGGCTCTTCATGTTAGCTAGTAGTGAGGTGCACTAGTCATAATCCATGGGTCACAAGCACTCCACCGAGTAGAGCATAAGTGGCCTTGATGATTGATGGAATGAGGACAACCCCTTGATTCATGTCAACACTAGGAAAATGATCTTGAGACTCATTTTGTTGATCGCTATCATCGAGAGTTGGCTCCCTGCCTTCTCGGTCCCTGCAATGCAATGAGTGTCTATGTATTCCTTTATGTTCATGCCACTCCCAACTCCCTAAGCTTTGAGGTTCACAATCCTGTCAGAAATTATATGTCCTCGACTTCAGTCCTCTATGGATTCCCATTGAGGTTGAAGACCTATGTATCTGGATCCCATTAGTTCTCCAACATCTTGAGCAATCTCACTTCATCCCTCATTCCTTTGAGACACCAAAATTTATATAAACCACATGTTCTTAATTCCATTTGGGCCCCTAGATATATTTCCACTGTAGCATCAACCTCTTCATGCTCTCTTTCTCTCCACTCTAGCACCATCCTGCAAGTTTAAAATATTTTTTTGAGTCAGTACCTTTTTAAAGTTTCAACTCACGCACGTGTACACAATCTATAGCTTACAAAGTCCCGTATAGGTGTGCATATACATGGTATTTTTTTATAACATTCATGTATAGGGATGCATATACATGACCTGATGATGTACAATCAACATATACCCTAGTTTCTAATTTATGCCTTAGAATACTCAAGAATTGAAGCCTAAATGAAAATTTTAAACCAATAGAAATTAAGAGAAGGGAAAGAAGAATTAACTGGTCTAGATGGTTGTCAATTCTGTCACTCGTAGCTCCCACAATAAACAGTTGAAAATCAAGGGCAATTTTCTCCAAAATGCACTATTTGGGTAAAATATACAAATGGTATAGTAAAATTTATTATTTTCACTATTTATAGAAATGGTTTACCACTTTACATAGTTTTTACTAATATTTGGCCTAGTGTACTAATAATGCAATGGATGAAGTTGGTTTTGGTGGTTTTATCCGGGGATTTTTCCAGTTTATAAATTCATGTCACCCATTCATAACTTCAGTAGGTATCTTTGTTAACTAGAATATAGGATATGTCATCATGCCATTTTGCACACTTGCATTATCCTATAACTGCAATTCATATGCCTTAGTTACAAACCCATTTATTAGTGACACATAACCTTCTTTATGAAACTAGAAGTGTCGTTATTGAATGGTAGAGACTTACTGAAAAAAAACTAGAGTAAATTGGAGTCTAACAAGATAGGTGGTGGAAAAAAAGATTAATTAACTAAGAGATTACTCTAACACTCCCCCTTAATCTACGTTGTTACATTCATCATCACTTGCAATGCCCAAGGTTTGTGTTTGAAATTCAAAAACATGTTTTCCTAAATGTTGTAAACATGTCTACGAGATGATCTCTTGATCCACAAAATTGAAGAGAAATATATCCATTATTGAAAATCTCTCGAATGAAGTGAAAGTGAGTATCAATGTGTTTTCTTTTCTTGTGAAATACATGATTCTTTGACAATGTGATTATTGAGTTGTTATGATACAAAATACAAGTTGGATCCTTCTCCATATGTACCAAGTTAGTTAAAAGTATTTTCATCCATACTCCTGGACATTATATTGAAGTTACAACTAAATACTCTTCCTCTGCTAAACGTATTGTAGCTATTGGTTGTTTCTTTAATGCCCATGAAATCAGATTGGTTCCCAGATGAAAAGCATAATCAGATGTGTTTTTCCTATGATCAATGTTGCCTATAAAATAATTGTCTTTGCACCCTTCAAGTGAGTAATATTTAGAATTCATTTACCTCAAGCCATAGTTAAGTGTCCCTGTAACATATGTTAGTATTCTTTTTCCAAATTTCTCGTGAGAATCCTTGGGGGATTCCATAAATTTGGAAACAAAGTTTGTTGCAAACATTATATTAGGTCTAGTTGCAGTAAGATACATGAGACTACCTACTAGCCTATTCTATAAAGTTGAAAACATTGTTGAGTCTTCATCTTCTTTGCTAAATTTTGTTCCTAAATCAATAGGAGTTTTTTTTGTCTTGCATTTTTCCACTCTAAATCATTTCAGAATGTATGTAGCATACTTTTGTTGAAAGACAAAAATACCTTGAGGAGAGTACTCAACTTCAATTAAAAAAAAATATTCCTTGAGTGTTGTTATCCCCCACTTCCAGGGATAACTAAGGAGATGATGTATCTATGCCCTTAGGTTGTATACATGGAGTACCGAGAGGCATCCCATCACACATATCCCTTCATTCAACACACATGACCATATGATAGATGGTAGAAATTTCCATCACACCTAGCTTGGATCATAGAGGACAAAACATATTTCTCCATGAGGTAACAAGTCTGATATTGTTGTAAGTGTGCTTCTGATAATTCAAGTATTTGAACATGTTGCAAAGAGTCCTTTCTTTATTTTGAAATTTGTTTCTTGGAAATTATTCTTTTTCCCTATTTCACTTTAGTTAGTGTCATGGTTTCCTAGTAAGTGGCCACCCTTGGGGAAAGGGTTGCTACCATGGGGTATCCTTGAAAAATCATCGTACCACTCCCACGCATACTTGTCACTTTTAATGTTTCTTCTAGTTCGTATCATAATGTTTTGGGTTTTCTCGCCACATTGACCCAAGAAGAGATTGTACCCCATTTGATGTGAAGAAGGGGATAATCTCCCATAGGCTTGTAGCTGGAAAAAGATAAAATCCAATCATAAAAAATGTAGATGGTTGTCCGGGGATGCCACGAAAAATGAAATGATTCTTGAAAAAATTGAGGGAACCCTAAAAATAACTAATTAATGAATCATGCCAACCAAGGTAGAGTGTGTGTGGGATTTGTTTTTATTGCTCAGTTTACTTTCCAACATTGTCTTCAACTTGGGGAAGCATTGTGACCAGGGTAGAGCATATTTGGGTTTTTTTTTATTTCTTAGTTTAGTTCCCCCATATCATCATCAACCTATAAACACTCTAATAAATTAATGAAAAAGGGGCTTGGAAAAATGTTGCATCTTGGATGAAGGGTAGAACATCCTCTCTAAAGGAACCCATAAATGAGACAATATGATCCCTTGTATGTCATGAATCCACGTTCCTATAAGTATAACCCCATTCATATCGTACATACTACATGACTTATAATAGATTCCACTTGGGAAACACTCCTTGACCTGGAAAATTTTCCACCCAATAAGATAATATGACACCCCTAACATATATAAATTTGGAAAATTGTATAAGGTATTTGAGAATGTGTTGCTAGAAAAACGGGATCATGGAGCAATAAAATCAAACAAATGTGGAAATAAAATATAGAAGATAGACAATGCAATAGAGAAACATATATACATGGTTCACCCAGTGTGGGATACGTCCACAATAGAAATTGGCAGGTCCTTCCTTTTCATTATCCAACAAAATGAAGGGATACAACCTAAAACACATATGTTGTAACTTCCTCTTCTTTCTCTCACAGTCTCCTCTCTCAGAATACAATATTCTAGATAATCCATAGTCACAATAAAATTCCCTCATAAAACATGGTTTCCTTCTAGGGAAAAAAAATCCTAACATAACTCTATTGTCAGATATGTGAATTAATGATGAACGATCAAGATTGAGTATGAAATTACAATATAGATTTACGAGGAAAGTTTTCCTTCAAGGTCTTTGTTGCCGAACCCCAAAGGGGGGGAATACCCCACTACACACCCACCCCCCAATGGAGGGGTGTACAATATTCATGGGGTATAAACATGGCTGAAAACAAAGACCTCTCAATCAGGAAAATAATTTGGCTCCATAAGCAACAATCTCCCACTTGGAGAATGATCACAACAAATCCACCACTGATGTATCTGCTGGACTATGATCCATCTTGGACTTGAAAATTTTCTCTTCTTCACCTTCATGCTTGAAGACCAACTAAAAATGAGAAGGAACTCAGTTTCTCCCTGGCTACTACATTTATTTACATGTTTGGATGATTTTGGCTAGTATGTATCTTTTCCAACTTTAATTGTCCATTTTCCAAGACCGATCGTATGATACCTGAGATGTATATTCTTAGTATTAGAATAGAAGGATGAGTCCTTTGTAGGATGAATGACACTCTCATTGTCACAATACAAACTGTTATTATCCTGCTTCTTTCCCAATTCCTCTATAAACCTTTGTAACCAAATCATCTCTTTACTATTCTTTGTAGTAGCAACATACTCTACATCCATTGTTGAAACTAGAACAAACTTTTGTAGTTTTGAAATCAAACTTATTGTTGTTCCACCTACACTAAAAACATACCATGTGGTTCTCCTCCTTCTATCTTTATCAGCTGTCATATCTAAATCTACATATCCTTGTAGAAAAATGTATAAACCTACAAAACGTAATGCATGAGTAGTAGTACCTCTCAAATACCTGAGAATCAACTGTATTTCCTCCCCATGTTCTTTACATGGATTGTTCATATACCTGCTCACAACTCCCACTACATGTGCAATATCTGTTCTTGTGCAAACAATTGCATACATCAAAATTCCAACTGTCAATGAATAAGGGACCATAGACATGTATTCTATCTCCTCCTTTGTCTTGGGACATATTTTTCTTACTTAATTTGAAATGGCTAGCCAAAGGTGTACTAACTAGTTTTTCATTATGCATTGTAAACCTCTCCAACACCTTATTTATGTACTCACCCTGAGACAATGTCAATTTGTGATTTTTCTTGTCTCTTGTTATTCTCATACTAAGGATTTTCTTTGTAGCACCCAAATCCTTCATCACAAATGAATTAGCTAATTTATTATTGAGCACATTTATATCTTGCATATTAGACCCTGCAATAAGCATGCAATCTGCATACAATAGACATATAATATAACTTCCAATTTTTTATCATTTTAAAATAAACACAGTGATTAGAATGACATCTAGAAAATGTTTCCTATGGGGTGTGGCACGAAATGAATCCCCTGAATCTACTACCCAATACTCATTAAATATTATTTATAGAAATAATCAAAGCATCTTGTAACACATCACATGTTGCATTTGCTTCCTGATTTTTCTCCTGCTATCCATGTCTTTGATTATTTGGAGCTATGCAGTCTTTCTTCAAATGTCCTTTTTTCCCACAATTCCAACACTCTATATTTCTCAGTCTAGATTTGGATCTTCCCTTTCTAGAATTCCCATGGTTCCATGATCCATTTCCTATATCCTTTTGTCTTCCCCTAGTCTCTACAATCAATGCATTACTTTATGACTCACCTATGCTTTTCTGTCACATTTTCTTGCTAAGGATAACACCAACAACATCATCAAAATTTAGAGTGTTTGAACCAGAGATAGAGTTGCTTAAAGCCATGGCCAAGCCATTCCATCTTTTCGGCAATTAGCATAAGATTAGAAGATACCTAACCTCATCATCAAATTCCACTTTTACAGAACTTAAATGATTAGTAACTATATTAAATTGTTTTAAATGATCTACAACTGAACCACTTTATGACATATTCATATTAAATAATATCTTCATTAGAAATGCCTTATTGGACATCGAGGGTTTTTCATATAGTTTATCCAATGCGTCCATTAGCTCCTTCGTTGTCTTTTATTTTGAAATATTGAAAGCCACCAACTTTGTCAGGCTCAGCCATATCTTTCCTAGTTTCTTTCTATCAGGAACCTCCAATTCTTCTCCCTTCATGGCCATTGGCTTATTTTCTATTCCACCCAATGGTAGGAATAAATCATTTTGATATAAATAATCTCCCATCTGCATATTCCATAACTAGTAGTTTTGGACATTAAATTTCTCGACAATAAACTTTCCATCTTCTTCCATTTCTCCCACTTGAACCAGGAACCTCTTTTCCTGCAAGTTACCTTTCTCTCTGATGCCAATTTCTATAAAATCAGGATCGTGGAGCAATAAAATAAAAAAAATGTGAAAATACAACATAGAAGATACAAAATACAATAAAGACACAAATATATGTGGTTCACCCAGTGTGCCTTACGAGGGGATTTGATGCACATTTTCAGGTGGTTCTTTTGTTATATATAGATTACTTTGATTAATATTGTGGCTTGTGGACCCTTGGAGGATATACTTATCTTTGTAGCTACTTGACATTTGAAAGCTTGATCTTGGAGGTACAAGGTCACTTTGGCCTTTACTTTAGGAATAAAGCCCACAGTTTGGATGATGTGCACTCACTCATTTGGAAAACTTGAATTAGGAACATTTCCTTTGGAGGCACTTGAGTATCCCTAGGAGGTGACTCACTATCTTTCCAACCCCAAAGTTTTCCTTTGGAGGCCTTATATTTCTCTTTTGGGGAATTATGTCACACTTGGAAAGATAGGGTTTGATGGTGATGGATGATCTGATGATGAATTGACATTTGTTTATGGAGGAATACCATTGCACCTTGAATAATTGGCCTTTGGAGGCCCAACATCTCCCACAAATAGCTCAACGACTCGCTAACTATGCCAAAATGTCACCCCTAAAGGGCATGGCATCATATTTTAGGGCCTTTTTCTTTTGTAAAATTAAATTATAATTTGTAAAGGGGAAATTAGGAGGTCATCCATCCTATTTTTTTATTTTACCCTAAGATAAGTAGACAAATTGTTTTTACACGGTCATATATAAAAAGAGACCATTTCACTTTCATTTTAGACACATCACACTTTAGAATTACATAAATATTGGCTAAAAATTTCTCCCTTGATGTAGGAGCATCTCTCCACATCATCATGTGCTAGCTCATTTACATGCATGGTGTGCATTTCAGGAAGGAGAGGCGTCACCCTCTCATGTTTTTCCTTGAGAATCCTAGGCGTGATCCATGAATTAATTGGAGACTAGATGGAAAAGCCAAGTTGTGATTTCACACAAGATGGAGATAAGGTTGCCATTAATAGGCTGACGATAGAAGGGATATGGATTTGATTTGGAGAATATTTCCATCATTGTAATCTATCCATTAGATAGTTGTTTTGAATGGTGATTTGACACCACTAATGTAACTTGCGAGGGAAGCTCGTAGAGTCCCTCTTGTATAAATATTTGTATTGTAAGAAAAGTAGGGGTTGGGTATTACAAAGGTTAGATGATAGAAGGTTGGATAGGTATGTAGTTTGGAGGTTGATGAGAGTCCAGACTCAAATGTAGCTCATATGCCACTATTGTAATTTGGGCATTCCACCATTAATAGAAAGCGATAGTTTTTCCTGTTTTAAATTTTTGTTCAATGGATGTTGTGTTATGAATGTATTTTATATGTTTGTGAATTGTAGATGAATGTTAGAAATCATCTGTAGGGATAGAGATACAATTTCCTATCCGCGAGTATGTCGAGTTAAGTCTGTTTCTCTAGGCTAAGTGCAAGGAGTGCACGAGAGAGATTGGAAAATCTATAAGCTGACGCAAGGAGTGCATATATGAACTCAATGGAGTCAGAAGAGAAGTTTCCAGGAGGGAATACGAGGTTAATACACAAACTCAGGGAGACATTTCAAGGCAGTTAAGTTCCTTGGAAAGAAAGACTGTGTGGTGAGAAACATAGTTCAAAGTTACTGAACGCTCTAGAATACTCTACCAGGAGGGCATGGAGATTTTGTGAGAATGCAAATAAGAAACATGGTTGAAAGTGTTGGAGAACCACAAAATTACTTAACATTTTGGTGAAGGAAGGCTTTGCAAAAAGTGTGTCGACAAAGGAAAGGAGATGCCTTAAACCTTTTCGTAAGGCTGAGAGAGAATTCATCGATAATCTTAGCCGAGCATGAGGAGTGCACCCAGGAAATGTAAGTTTGTATTACAAAGCTCAGAAGTAAGAGAAAAAAATTGCCAGGAGGGCACAAGGAAGTTCACAATGGAACGTGAGGTTGGAAAGTTTTCAAGCCGAGAAAATTCGCACGAGAGTTTCAAAGATTTCTGCAAGGAGTGCAGAAAGGAGTTTCGAGAACAATCTAAGTCTCAAAAGGTTAATTTATGCTAAGTGTGCAAAGGATTCAAGGAATTTCCGAAGTCCCAAATATGGATAAGTAATCCATCATCGAGGAGAACACAGGTGGCAGAATATCGAGAAGTTCAGGAGTGGGAGCTTCAGAAGGTTTGTCAAGACCAAATAAGACTCTTCGCGAGGTCGCGCAGAGAGAAGTAAATCTAGGCCATTAGATATGGAAGGCATGTGGCAGAGAGTTGTGTATTTAGAAGGATGAAAACTTTGAAGAATAATCGACAAGAAGTCCTGAAGAGTTGAGACTCGAAGGAGTCTTAGTCGTCCATCAAGGAGGACACATGGAGCGGGATCGACATTTTCTGATTCACAAGTCAGGAAAAGAAGAGTCGAGAGGAAAAAGGACTCAAGAAGTCTAAATTCATGATTTGATTGTAGTCATTGATCGCCAAAGGAATGCATACCATATATCTGGTCCTAAAGTATACGTTGATTCGGGAAACAGGGAAAGGAGGAAGCAGCTTGCGAAAGTCCCGAAGCGTGGGGTCGTGAAGAGAGCTGGCCCACAACCACATTCTATGGTCACATCAAGGAGGGGTCCTAGAATCTAGAGCTAGCGCCTATCGGTTAAAATTTCAAGGAACGGGTCTGCATGTGCCACATCACAAGTAGCGAGGGAGGAAAAAGGGATTGTGTCAAGTTGAATTGGTTCCATTAGGAGCCCGATGAACCATTCGGTTTGATGACTTGAACGATTCTAGACTGGGAGGTCATTCTATCCCAAAGGAGGTAAGTGGTTGTCACTAGGAGTGGGATTAGATCTTGATTTCTCCTGTAGATAACAGGTGAAGGGAGAAACGAAGGAGATAGTCTAATACCAAGAGTGGTATCGGATCTTGATTTCTCCTGTAGATAGTAGATGAAGGGAGAAATGAAGGATATAGTCTGATACCAAGAGTGGTATCAAAGTTTGATTTCTCTCATGTAGAGAGAAAGAGACAAAGGAGTTGGTGCATAATTGATTTTTGTAAGACAGGGAGACAGGGTGCGATGCTATGTTGGAGCTGTTTCAAGATGTGCAGTAGATGGTAAGCATCTAGGTGGGTTGTAGGCGGCGCAGGATGGTCGTCGAAGGTCATAAATGTGAACGAGGAAGAGTCCACTCATAGAAGAGCAGAGCAGATATGGACAAGGATCTCAGTGAAATACAAGCACAGATGGAGAAGCTTGCATTCAAGATGCAACAAGAGTCAAAGGTACACTAGAGGTAAGAATGGCCTTTGAAGAAGACATCTAAATCGTCTTTTTGGAAGTTATTGACCAGAAGGAAGTAGAAGATGTTACGAAGGTGGTTGAGATAGGATGAATCTCTCAGTCATAAGGGAAAGAGATCTGGAAAGGGTCTCATAGATTTCCAGGTGAAGAGGTCAGTCAATCTCATAAACTGCCAGGTGGGTAGAGGAGACATCCCAGATTGCCAGGTGGGCAAGGGAGAAGAGGTAAACTCAGCTAAGATTTTGCATCAGTTAATAGGGTTGATAGATGAAGTGGAGGTAGAATAAGGACCTCACTAAGATGGTGATTCACATAGAACTGTGAGCCACGTGAATGAAGATGATGAGAATTTACAAACTTTCGTCATAGAGGAGAAGGATCATAGGAGTGTTCTGATCATTGGAGGAGTTGATATATTCCTACCAAGTAGCCAAGGATAGGCTAGCACAGATGTTGCATATGCAACAGAAGGAAAGCCAACAAAGACTGTCATGGAGGAGAAGGAATGGATACTAAGGTTTGTCCTGACAGAAGGAGAAGGGAATTCAACAGAATCACTCGACGCTTTTAGCCAAGAAGATGAACAAGAATGATTGCAACACTTGAGACTATAGGAGAAGGGGAAGAATATATCATAGATTTTTCAGATATGTGTGGATAATTGGAATCTATTGAGAGGAGAGTAGAAATGCAATGCATGCACATCCAACAGGCTAATTTGGAAGCAGATTACGGATTACACCAGCATGAGGAGCATCTAGAGGAAGATGGAATAGGAATAGTAAAAGGATTGGGAGGAGAAAGTCTGTCAGTATAAATGGTAGGTGAGTTGCGGTTCAGTATGGAGACTGTAGAAGTGGAGGATCTAGCAGGGTGGTAAGCTAAGGCCACAAAGGAAGAAGATGTCTTAGCAAGCCAATGTGATTTTCCCATTGACAAGGAGGGAGTGCAGTGAGCTAGTCTGCAACAGAAGAACCAACCAATGGAGTGGCTGGACAAGGTGATTGAAGAGATAACGAAGCTAATGTTGGAGTAAGTAGAACAATTGGCCAGCGTGAGTAATTTGGACAATAGGAACCCTCCACGAGAAGCGAGGATGATGCAGGAGCAGAAGCAACGAAGTAGAGGAGCCAAGAGACAGCTCCAAGAGAAAGTTTGGGATCTAGTAGGATTTCATCCACGTTGGAAAGATCATGCGAAGGAGCTCATCATTTTTTCCGCTGTGGAGTGTGATTCAAGAGTATCTCTCCACCTTAGCCCACGCCAGCTCATTTACACACATGGTGCACATTTAAGGAAGGAGAGGCGTTGCCCTCTCATTTTTTGCCTCAAGAATCGAAGGCATGATCTAATGTAACTTGCGAGGGAATCTTGTAGATCCCCTCTTGTATAAATATTTGTATTGTAAGAAAAGTAGGGGTTAGGTCTTATAGAGGTTAGATGATAGAAGGTTGGATAGGTAGGTAGGTTGGAGGTTGATGAGATTCGAGACTCAGTTGTAGCTCAGACTCCACTATTGTAATTTGGGCATTCAACCATTAATATAAAATGACAGTTTTTCCTATTTTACATTTATGTTCAATGGATGTTGTGTTATGAATGTATTTTACATGTTTGTGAATTATAGATGAATGTTAGAAATTGTATGCAGGGATATAGATACAGTTTCTCATCTGCGAGTATGTTGAGTTAAGTTTGGTTCTCTAGGTTAAGTGCAAGGAGTGCATGAGAGAGATTGTAAACTTTGTAAGATGATGCAAGGAGTGCATGTATGAACTCAATGGAGTCAGAAGAGAAGTTTCTAGGAGGGCATACCAAGTTAATCCACAGACTCAAGGATAAATTTCAAGGCGGTTAAGTTCCTTGAAAAGAAAGACTATCTAGGGAGAAACACAGTTGATAGTTACTAAACACTCTGGAATACTCTCCCAGGAGGGAAACGAGCTTCTGTGAGAATGCACTAAAGAAACATGGTCGAAAGCGCTAGAGAACCCCATAATTACTGAACATTTTGGTGAAGGAAGGATTTGTAAGAAGTGAGTCGACAAAGGAAAGGAGATGCCTTAAACCTTTCCATAAGACCAAGAGAGAATTCATTGAGAAGCTTAGATGAGCGCAAGGAGTGTGCCTAGGAACTGTAAATCTTACAAATATTAGGAGGAAGAGAGAAAAGTTACCAGGAAGGAACAAGGAAGTTCATGAAGGAATGTGAGCTTAGAAAATTTTAAATCCGAGCAAACTCACAGGAGAGTTACACATATTTCTTCAAGGAGTGCAGAAAGGATATTTGAGAACAGTGTAAGTCACGAAAGGTGAATTTTCGCTAAGTTTTCAAAGGATTCGAGGTCTTGTCTAAGTCCCGAAGACAGAGAATTTATCCATCGTTGAGGAGAAGACAGGTGGAAGGATATTGAGAATTTTGGGAGCGAGAGCTTCAAAATGTTTGTGAGGTGAAAACAAGAGTCTTTGCGAGCTCGCGAAGAGTGAAGTAAATCCAGGTCGTTAGATCCGTAAGGCACATGGAAGAGAGTTGCGTATTTCTAAGGAGGAACCCTTCGGAGAATAATCGACAAGAAGTCCCGAAGAGCTAAGAGTCGAAGGAATATTAGTCATCCATCGAGGAGGACACGTGGAGAAGGATCGACAATTCACTGATTCACAAGTCAGGAAAAGAAGATTTGAGAGGCGAAAGGACTATCAAAGTTTGAACTTGTGATTCGATTGCAGTCTTTGATCACCAAAGGAACATGGAATGTAGATTTGGTCCCGATGTATTTGTTGATTAAGGAATCGGGTAAAGGAGGAAGAAGCTCGCGAAAGTTGCGAAGAGAGCTGGCCCACAGCCACAGTCCGTGGTCACATCAAGGAGGGGGCCTACCATCTAGAGCTAGTGTCTATCAGTTAAAATTTCAAGGAGGGGGTCTATAGGTGCCACATCGCGGGTGCTGAGGGAGGAAAAAGGGCCTGTGTCAATTTGAATCGGTTCCATGAGGATCCTGACAAACCATTATGTTCAACGACTTGAATGATCCTAGATTGGGAGGTCATGCCAACCCAAAGGAGGGAATGGGTTTTCACCATCCCTACATGGGAAAATTGCATCTCTCTACCTCTTGTGTTATTTAGATGCTATTTACTTGTTTAGTGAAAGTAATTGGTGCGCTATCTCTCTTGGATGTTTTTTCTTTCTTTGTGGTGGAATATTTCTTCATAGAATAGGGTTTATCTTGGTATTTATAGGAATTGGTAAGGAAATTTCTGTATATTATTGGTTTTTCTTCTTGTTTCATGGTTATTCTTATATAAAACCTTGGAGGGGTATAAGGGAATACACCATCCACTCATATATACCACATTTTTCTTGGATAAGTTAATTTGGAAAGGTTGCTAGGAGGCCTAAAAAAGAATTACACCCTCCTAGATTTACCTTGCTATTCTTGTTTTACCTAGGGAGTAAAAAGGATTAAACCCTTAGGGAGGTAACACAACTAGCACTTACAACAAGAGACCCCATAACCCAATTGATAAGGTACTAATAAAATTTTCATTGAATAAATAAAATCATTGCATTGGTATATATGAAAAATAGAGATTTTGCAATTGTCCAAGTTGGAATTTGTTCTTCATGTTATAAGCTTGATTGAGCCTCTAAGTCATGTTCTTTAGCTAAGTTATTATCTTGATGTTAAAAACTAATTTATACAACCATTATGTCTAATGAAAAATCTATTTCATCATCTTTTGTCACTCTTTCTACCACTGGAAAGTGTAAGTAAATAGTGCTAATTATTCTTCTTGTTAAGGGCTTTCTTTTAAGTGTTTTTCTTATGAATTTTAGTGGCTAAAACTTCTTGTTTTAGTAAAAACTTTCTATAGAAACAAGGCATCCGTAATATATTTCTGATAAAAAAATTTAGCATCCCTATGTTACCTTCAAAACTTGTGTCTAAATATTAGGATATTTTATACATATTTAGGGCTTGATTACCCAATAATCATTTGATGTTTTGGATGGTTGATTTTGCGACTAGTAACATATCTCTATTTTCTAATATATATATATATATATATATATATATATATATATATATATATTTCCATACTGCTACAATTAAGGATAAAAATATTGTCTTATTGATACCCATTGATATAATGCTTGGTTCATTATCATTTGTCTTGTTCCAAACATAACTAATATTGTTTTGCAGGTACTAAACAATTGACAACCATCTTACCCTTCAAAATACTATTTTCCAAGCCTTCCTTCATATCCAACATTGACCTATAAGGGTTTCACTCATCATCATTTCAACTTCCATATCAATCCCCCTAGGGTCACCATGATTCCCCCCTTGTGGTGATTTCATCATCACTAAAGTGAGCGGTGTGTCTGTTTAAGGTGAAAGTGGGTAGGTATTTTTATCGCATAGTTTTTAGTTAGGATAATGGATTGATGAAAATAGGTCACACTGGCATAACTAAACCAATCCCACCCACTGTCACCTTGATGGGAAGTTTTTTTCTATTTAGGGAGGTAAGGCCCAGGGGATATGTCCCCAGTGACATGGGGTTTCGAGAAGGAAAAAAGTCTTAGAAAGGCTAAGTGATAATAATCCCCCTCACAAGTCACCACCTCATCAAAAAGTCCGTCTTATATCCAATAAATATAACTAGTAGTAAACAATAAGTATCCCTTCCTGAGAACAAAGAAACAATGAAACTATATGTGCAAGCTTGCTTGTTGGTTAGTCCTTGTTATAATCAATGACTCTCTGAAAATAAGAAATTGAGCAATAATATTGATGAAGCAAATCAATGTTTACACTATAGCAATGATTACAATATCACTTCTTAATAAATGCTAAAGAAACATGGCATTCAATGTAACACAATCAACACTTCATAGATAATGCCTTAACCAACCATTCAATTGCTTTAAATGTAAAATGATAGTTGCACAAAGGTGTTTATAGCACAAGAAGATGACAGAAACACTAGGGTTAGTAGAATTAGTCTAAGCTAGGGTTAGTAAGAGTTAGGGTTTGTTCAAAGTATTGGAAGTTTGTTTTATGATCAAGTTACTCAATACACAATGCCTTAGATCAGTGAAATCCTAGGGTATATGGAGTCAAAAGAGGACACAAGGGCTGAAGGATTAAGTGATAATTATGAAACTAAAGACAATAGAGTTAAATTTTTGAGGTGTTTCTATGGCAAGGCCTCAAATATGAAACCCTAGGGGAGAGAGGCTCACTTTTGTGTAGAAACCTTAGGCCTCAATTCTCTCTCCTCCTTCTTTGGCTCAATGGAAAAAATGACTAGCACAATGATTGAATAAACTACGACAAGAGAGTTTGTAAGTGATGTGTTGCTAAAGCAAGGCTTCACTAAGAAAAACCTAGGGAAAACCGGCTCACCAAGGTGTAGAGACCTAGGCCTTTGGTGCATTTTCTCCTTCTTAACTCAACAGATAAGAAAAACGGCTAGTAAGAGGAATATGGATAGAGTGTTTCTATGGAAAGGCTCTATCCGCTTCAACAAACCAAATGGCTAAAAATCTTGATGGGGACATGAGACAAGGAAATTAACTAGTGCTTGTCACCTAGGGTTTGATTCAGCAAAATATAAATACATATGAAAGTAAATGAAACTAAAACCATTCAATCAAGAACTATTTGCATAAATTCACTTACATAAACCAAGAAACCATGTAGCAAAACCCTAGTTGTAACACCTTCCACCAAGAGAAATGAAAAAAATGACAAGTAAAATCTTCCTTCAACAAGTGCGCCTCACAATTTCATCCAATAACCCCCAAAATGGTGCAAATTTCAGACCTCACTAATGAGTCAGTGAGATATGATGAAAAAATGAAGGTAAAAACCCTCAATTTATATAGTAGCAATGACCTAAATTACATTTTAGGTCATTAAAAGGGCAACAAGGCCAAAATACTAAAATCATATTATTTTACATTAAATGCTTAAATTAAAACCCTAATCAAGCAACAGAGAGATGACATCCCCTTTCTAGGGTGATGTTAGCCCCTCCTAGGGAAAATGCAACCTCCTACAACAAAATGTTATCCCTCCTTGGGCTTTTCCAAGCTTCCACACATGTCAAAACTACATAAGATGCCTCTCAAAACGTCCATATTGTTGGGTGATGTCAGGGGCATCCTAGGAGACATCCTGGGCCTTCCAAGGCCAACGATATTGTGGAGAGGGCTCAACCCCCCTAAGTACAGGTCTGCTCAGCTGCCTATGGTGGATTCTTTTGTTCTTCTCTGGTACAAACGCTCTACCCTATATCTACCCCTTGTTGGGGTCTCAACATCCATCTAGTGGGCTCTTCAACCCCATGGAGGTTCGAACTGATCATCTCCCCATGTGTACCTGTCCAACATGGTACCTATTTGTCGGGCATAATCTTGCACATCAAAAACTATACCCTCCATAGGCTCATAATTCACAGGTATCATAGAAATGTAAATCACATATAATCATCAATATTTAATAAACATGTGCATAAAACCCCTTTACCCTAGTCTAGTGATTAAAGACATTATACAAGTTTTCAAAGCAAGTTTGGAGGAGGTGACATGACGTCCTATTGGGATAGTGTCTACTGGTAGAGGGATGTTTCTGGAAAGGATCAAATACAAGTCATGTAGGTGGGTGAGGTGGATGGGGATGACTAGGCAACAGGTGCAGTGATAACAAGCATGGATTACCAGTGGGTGCCTTTGTGGAGGGTGAGCTTCATCTGTCATGGATGAAAATATTTCCAATCCCATTCATACCTTTTAATATTCATTTTTTCAAGGATGCTAATCAAAGGACACTTCCTTGGCTTGGTGACCAGTGGTGGAAATGTTAGCCAAAAACATTTCACGTAAATGAGAAGGTTGGCTCATGATGAGACCCCCTTTCTATTAGCTATGCCACCAAGAGCCACTACCCTGGCGTGGTGAACATATGTTGGTAGTGTCATATTGGTAGATTCCCATGGACCTAATAGGTAGGCTTGTGATGAGACCTCCTATCCTCTAACCAAGTCTTGTCTTATTGTTTTTTATCTTTTTGTTTCTTTTTCTATCAAGAAGCTAGTCAAGGGACATTGCCCTGGCTTGGTGACTAGAGGTGGCAATCTTACACACAAGTACTTTCACAGAAATGATAAGGATGGCCCATGATGAGACCCCCTTTCTCTTTTCCATGCAACCAAAATCCACTACCTAAGTGTAGTGACCAGATGTTGGTAGTGTCATACTCTTAAGAACCCATGGACCTAATGAGTTGGATCGTGATGAGACCCCCCATCCCTCAACTAGGTCTTGATTTATTTTTATGGGTCCCTCTGTTTCTTGGTGAGAATTCTTTTATTGGTTTCTCGGGGATCCCTGGGCGAACCATCCCAAGGTTTTATTCTTAGGCTTTTACTTTCAGCTGCTTTTACCTTTGAGGCCTTTAGCCCATTCTTCCACAAGGTAAGGTAAAAACCCTAAAAGTTTGGACAACCCTATGCCCAAACCAATGTAATGGGATAGGTGAGGGAGAAATAAGGTGGAAAATTTTATGTATGACGAGAACAAACGATGTCTTTTCAAAAATCCCCCCAGTGGAAACTCAAAACCTATGGACATAATCTTTCTAGGGCATCATGTCATTCCCCCAAGACATTCTCAAGTGAAAAAGCATAATATCTAAGCACCTGTTAGAAACAAAGGAATAAAATTCACATATTCAAAGGTTTTGAGGATTAGAGTAACACATACCATGATACCCGGACTCAGTACCTCATGGACAAAGAACCATCTCTGATGCAGGACCATGCCAAAGGTGATGGATGTTGTTGTTGCTACTAACAAAGTGGAGGCATTGAAATGGAGAAAAGATGGGCCCTCCAGGGCCATGCTCAAGTTGATTTGGCTCTTGGTACTCCATGTCTAGGACTTTTGGGCCTTGAGACATAATCTCCTAGTTATCCCTGAAAATGGGGGATAACATATGGCTCCAACTCAGGGACATGTGCTCACCGTAGAGCGCATTAGAACCTCAACATCTCTAGCATAACCTGTAACCTATACTTAGGTGTTGGATGGATGTCAGGCGTAGTCAAGTGACCAGTGAAATCGATCCAACAATGTCCCATAATACCTGCCTTTGTGATTCATCATAAACCAAAACAATGATAAGTCAAGCACAAAAATGAGATGGGTTAGAATATATATCATATCATTAGAAACCATAAATTATAACTCATGGAGGTGGGTGGGAGGGATAAAATTGTGCCAAGTCACTCTTTGAGAAAATTATTCAATCCACTTCAGGAAGGGGTCATGAAAATTCCAAGGTTCAGAACACTGACTCAAAAGGTCGAAAAACTAGCTACCTAGGATGTCCTCACACTCTAAATCTCGGGAAGGGATTGACAAAGATCTAGCAGGTGACTGGAAAACTATGAAGGGAAAGTTGAAAAACTAAGATGATAGACTTAAACTTGTAGTTTTCAACCAACCCTTGGATTATCGAGTTTTCTTCAGAGGAAACTCAATAGAAAAGATATAATTCCCAACTACACCTTTAATGATACAACAAGGTAAGGTAATAAGAGGTGGTTGGAAAAAAATGTCAGTAGAATCTTTCTTTAGACAAAAATCATTCTTACTCCTATCAAAAGTTGAGCACATCAGTGGTCGATAGTCATATTCATAGAATAAATCCAAATGCTTAGAGGAGAAATCATCAAATTCCTCAAGGTATGACCAAAGATCATTAGGATAGCATAGCATCAAGTCATCCTTGGGTGTCTGAATAAGGTCAAGTTCTTGTTGCCAAATTTAAAAATTATTATTAACTTCATGTGATTCATGCAAAGGCAACTTTTGGGAATGAACCTCAATGTCATAAATGGGATCCCCATCATATCGAATTACATCCCATTTACGCTTCCTGATATGTATTAACTCATCAATATTATCAACAAAGTCCTCATCTTCATCATAACATGAAGGGTTAAAAAATCCAACAATTCTTTACTCTCAACATCATAAGGTATATAATCATTAACAATTTGGAATGGGAAATAACTCACCTTGCTCAATCCTTCTTGTGTAGGAGCTTCAAGTATTTGGATAACTTCATCAAGTGGGATATCTTCCTCTAGAAGATCTAGCTTGTCCAAGGGTTCCTTTTCTTCTTCACTCTTTGAATCATAGAACAAAGTATCATCAAAAAACCGGAAAGGAAAATGACTTATCTCATTCTCTTCATCTTGTGCAGGAGGGATAGGATCTTGGAGAGCTTCATCAGATTGAGGAGTGGTTACAGGTGCTTCATCCTTATAATTCACTTTTCTAGCTATATCTTTTCTATATTATATTGAATCATGGGAGAAATCTTGATCCTCTTCAAGGGGTTGACAATGTTCTTCATGAATATCTTCTTTCACATAAGAGGGTTCTTGATGTTGAACATGATATCATTTCCTGAGATCTGCTACAATCTCAGTAGTGAATCCTCTATCTTCTAAGGCTATTGTGATATTATGAAGGGAATCTTCATACGTTTGGCAACGTGGTTTGGTAAAGTCAATAAACCTATTGATGAAGTGTATGAAAGATGATATACCCCTATCTTTTCAACAACCCTTAAACCAATCTTGTAATATGGATGACAAAGAGAGTATGAATAGTTTTATTAGAGCATCCTCCCCTCCCAATTTTAACTCGCTTATATACTCCAAAACATTTATGATGTGAGGAGTTGGGACGCCCAAAAATCTTATGAGGTTGTTTGACCATTTTATATCAAAATGGGTTAGGTATCCTTGAAGGATTTTGAAATCAATAGTTGGATACAGTTGTTCCAAGGACTCCATGATCCCATAATTTGGAAATATCACAGAGTTGAGAGTAATGTGGCACCTGGGAAAAGGTTAGTGGAGTCTCCAAATAATTTTCTTGAAATTATCAAAGGAAAATGGAAAACACCCTAAGTGGAGTCGCTAGGTAAGCTTGTAAGGTAAAGAATCTGCAGGCAAGGCTTACCGAAAAGTTTCATCTTGAGGATAATTGACTCAGTGTTGCCCAAAAACGATGCCAAAATGTTATCAAACAATTTGTAGTTAGGACAATGGATTGATGAAAAGAGGTCAAACTAGCATAACTGAACCAATCCCGCCCACTGTCGCCCCGATGGGAAGATTCTTTCTATTTAGGGAGGTAAGGCCTAAGGGAGACATCCCCGATGACCTGGGTTTCGAGAAGGAAAAAAGGATTAGAAAGGCTAAGTAATAATAATCCCCCTCACAAGTCACCACCTGATCAGAAAGTCCAGCTTATAGCAAATAAAGATAACCGGAAGTAGTAACCAATAAGTATCCTTTCCCGAGAATAAAGAAACAATGAAACTATATGTGCAAGCATGCTTCCTGGTTAGTACTTTATATAATCAATGAATTTCTGAAAATAAGCAATTAAGCAATAATATTGATGAAGTAAATCAATGTTTACACTATAGAAATGATTACAATATCACTTCTCAATAAATGCTAAAGAAACGTGGCATTCAATGTAACAAAATCAACACTTCATAAATAATGCCTTAACCAACCATTTAATTGATTTGAAATTAAAACGATAGATTGACAAAGGTGTTTATAGCACAAGAAGATGACGACATCACTAGGGTTAGTAGAATTATTCTAGGCTAGGGTTAGCAAGAGTTAAGGTTTGTTCAAAGTATTGGAATTTTGTTTTATGATCAAGTTACTCAATACACAATGCCTTAGATCAGTGCATTCCAAGGGTATATGGAGTCAAAAGAGGATGCAAGGGATGAAGGATTAAGTTGTAATGATGAAACTAAAGACAGGAGAGTTAAACTTTTGAGGTGTTTCTATGGCAAGGCATCAAAGATGAAACCCTAGGGGAGAGATGCTCACTTTGGTGTAGAAACCCTCGTCCTCAATGCTCTCTCCTCCTTATTTAGAGAAATGGAAAAACCAATTAGCTCAATGATTGAATAAACTAATACAAGAGAGTTTGTAAGTGATGTGTTGCTAAAGCAAGGCTTCACTAAGAAAACCCTAGGGAAAATCATCTCACCAAGGTGTAGAGACCTAGGCCTTTGGGGCATTTTCTCCTTCTTATCTCAAAAGATAAGAAAAACATTTAGAAAGAGGAAGATGGATAGAGTGTTTATATGGAAAGGCTCTATCCTCTTAAACAAACCAAATGGATAAAAATATTGATGGGGACATGAGACAAGGACATTAACTAGTTCTTTTCACCTAGGTTTTGATTCAGCAAAATCTAAATACATATGCAAGTAAATGAAAATAAAACCATTCAATTAAGAAGTGTTTGCATAAATTCACTTACATAAACCAAGAAACCATGTAGAAAAACCCTATTTGTAACACCTTCCACCAAGACAAATGACAAAAATGCCAAGTAAAATCTTACTTCAAGAAATGTGCCTCACAATTTCAGCAAATAACCCCAAAAATGGTGCAAATTTCAGACCTCACTAATGAGTGAGTGAGAGATGATGAAACAATGAAGGTAAAAACCCTCAATTTATATAGTAGCAATGAACTAATTTATATTTTAGGTCATTAAAAGGCCGACAAGGTAAAAATACTAAAATCATATTGTTTTACATTAAATGCTTAAATTAAAACCCTAATCAAGCAATAGAGAGATGACATCCCCTTTCTAGGGTGACGTTAGCCCCTTATAGGGAAAATGCAACCTCCTGAAGAAAAACGTTAGCCCTCCTTGGGCTTTTGAAAGCTGCCACATGTGAAAAAACTGCCAAAGCTACCTCCCAAAACATCCATATTGTTGGGTGACGTCATGGGCATCCTGGGAGACATCCTGGGCCTTCCAAGGCCAATGTTCATGTGGAGAGGGCTCACCCCCCTAGGTACAGATCCACTCAGCTACCTCTGGTGGATTCTCCTGGTCTTCCCTGGTACAAACACTTTGCCCTGTCTCTGCCCCTGCAAGGGTATCAACATCGATATGGGGGGCTCTTCAGCCCCATGGAGGTACGAACTGATAATCTCCCCATGTGTACCTGCCCAACATGGTACCTATCTGTCAGGCATGATCCTACACATCAAAAACTACACCCTCCATAGAATCATAAGTCATAGGGATAATAGAAATGTCAATCACATCTAATCATAAATATTTATTAAACATGTGCATAAAACCCCTTTACCCCAGTCCAGTGCTCAAAGACATTATACAAGTTTGTAATGCAAGTTTGGAGGAGGTGACAAGACGTCCTATTGGGCTAGTGTCTACTGGTAGAGGGATGTTTCTACAAAGGATCAAATCCAAGTCATGTAGGTGGGTGAGGTGGATGGGAATTCTGGGGCAAGATGTGCAGTGATAGAAGGGATGACTTACCAGTGGGTGCCTCTGTGGAGGGTGAGATGCACCTGACATGGATGCAAATATTTCCAAGCCCATTCATTCCTTTTAATATTCATTTTTTTGAAGATGCTAATCAAAGGACACTTCCCTGGCTTGGTGACCAGTGGTGGCAATGTTAGCCACAAAAATTTAACGAAAATGAGAAGGTTGGCTCGTGATGAGACCCCCTTTCTCTTGGCTATGCCACCAAGAGCCACTACCCTGGCGTGGTGACCATATGGTGGTATTTTCTTACCGCTAGATGCCCATGGACCTAATAGGTTGGCTTGTGATGAGACCTCCTATCCTCTAACTAGGTCTTGTCTTATTTTTTTTTATCTTTTTATTTTGTTTTCTCTCAAGAAGCTAGTCAAGAGACACTACCCTAGATTGGTGACCAGAGGTGGCAATGTTACCCATAAGTACTTTCACAGAAATGAGAAGGTTGGCTTGTTATGAGACCCCCTTTCTTTTGGACATGCAACTAAAAGCCACTACCCTAAAATGGTGACGAGATATTGATAGTGTCATACCATTAGGTACCCATGGACCTATTGAGTTGGCTCATGATGATACCCCCCATCCCTCAACTAGGTATTGATTTATCTTTACAGGTCCCTCTATTTCTTGATAAGAATCCTTTTATTTCTTTCTCGGGGATCCTTGGGTGAATCGTCTCGAGGTTTTATTCTTAGGATTTTACTTTCATATCCTTTTACCTCCCATTCCTTTAACCCATTCTTCCCACAAGGTAAGGTACAACCCCTAAATGATTGGCCAACCGTATGCCAAGACCAGTGTAATGGGATGGGTGAGCAGGAAATAAGGTGGAAAATGGTATGTATGAAGGGAAAAGATAATGGATTTTCAGAAATCCCCCCAACGGAAACTCAAAACCTATGGACATAAGCTTGCTAGGGCATCCTATCATTCCCCTAAGACATGGTCAAGTGGACAAGAATAAGATCCAACCACCTGTTAGAAAAAAAAGAATCAAATGCACATATTCAAAGGTTTTGAGGATCAGAGTGACACATACCATGATACCCAGACTCATTACCTCATGGACCAAGAACCATCTCTGATATAGGACCAAGTCGAAGGTGATGGGTGTTTCTACTATTGCTATCAAAGTGGAGGCATTGAAAGGGATAAAATATGGGCCCTCTGGGGCCATGCTCAAGTTGATCCGACTCTTGTTACTCCATGCGTAGTACTTGTGGGACTCAAGATATAATATCCTAGTTATCCTTGAAAGTGGTGGATAACAGTTACTCCCATAGTTGTTAGACTTCAATGGACTAGGTTGGTATATTCCCAATCTAAATATTGTGCAATAAAAATTTTCCATTATTGTCAGAGATAATTTTTAATCCTCTTTCGAGTGCTAATGACACTCTAAAAAGCTTTAACCCAAAATCCTTTACCCATATATTTCTTGTAGAATATGTTTGCAGGAATTTCCCTTTCCATTCTTGATGAGCCTTACAAAAGTATCATTTTGTGACTCCACCATCCCAGAACAAACCAACCTTTCCCCCAGGAAGATTCAAACCTTATAAGGTTTATCAAAGAAAGCTTCTTTATAACTCCCTCTTTTTCAAAACCTTTCTACAAGGTTTCCTTTCCCTAAACAAAATGGATGACACTTCATCTGAAAACCTTTTCAAACCATTGAACTTGGCAGCCATTGCTGGATATCCCAAAACTATGCCCATGGAGATTCATAAATAGTTTCCAAAGTTCACCGGAAATGACATAGTGACACCAGAAGATCACTTGTATGGAATAGGAGTGGCATTGTTGAATTAAGGCATCGAGCATGAAGATGTTACAATGAGGCTATTGGCCATGTCTCTTAATGAATATGCCCAAGGGTGGTTCAAAGAACTACCCGATGATCATCTGGAATCTTATGATTATTTCACTAAATTGCATAAAAGGATATGGACAACAAAGAAATGCATTAGAATGCTATTGGCATAGTTAAATCAAATCAAGAAAAAGAAAAATGAAATAGTGAAAGAGTTTGATACCACTTTTGATAAACTGTATAATCAGATTCCCGCTGACCTGCATCCACCAAAAGTAGTCATATGTGTTATCTAAATGAATTCATTTAAAGGAAAATTTGATTTTATAATCAAGGATAAAGAAGCTAATACTTTGGAAAAAGGCCATGGAATAAAATTCATAGACCAAGCAATATCTCATCAGCTCAAGTATTGATCCCTTTGAGTTTCCTCGCACCAAGGTGGAAGAGACAATGAAGACTGCAACAAGTAATACACCATATCATATCACCCTCTTGTCTCAAATGTTTGATCAAATGAACACTCAGTTTGTCCAAATTCAAAATCAGATTTTGAATAGCGTGACCAGATTGGAAAGAAATTAGTCTTCTCCATGTCCTCAAGTTTTCAAACAAACAAAACCAGGTTGGAAACTGAGGCCTCAATAGGAGGCAAATGATCTGGATACTTTGAATCCATTTGTAGTATTCAATACATAATGACTTTAGTGGTGATTTCCTTGTAATTAATCACACTTATAAGAAGAATGTACAAGACAAACAAAGGAAGAGGGCACAAGTTCTGTTGATCAGAAAAACTTCATTGATACAATATTTTCTTGCCAAGATGATGAGTATGTATATATTACCCCAAAAGAACTTGAAGAAGTCCTAAAAATAGGTGCTAGGAAGGGACGATGCAGAACGCTTTGCCATCTTGATGAGAATACCAATAATGTGATGAGAAAAAAATAAATTTTTACATACGTAAGAAGAAATAGAGTTCTAATTCCTCCATCAACTGCTTCAATATATTCACTTCAGAGAAACGAATCTCCATTGTAGCCAATAAAAGAATATTATCCAGATCCTCCATCATTGGTACATGATATTCTTCTAGAACCAACCCTTGGAGAAGAAGAGATAAAATTGAACATAGATTTTCTATCCATGGTCAGAAAGATGAATATGTCAATTCCTATTGTTGAAATGTGTAAAATCCCATCAGTAAGAGGAGAAGTCTTGAAATCATTGAAGGTGTCATATGAAGTAGAATATCCTCCTGTGATCGTGAACACCATGTATCATGGGAAAAAAAGAGAAGAAAACCCCCCTTTCTATCTTTATTTTGGGGTAAATGGCATTCATTTGAACAACTGTATGTTATATTCAGGGGCCTCAACAAATTTTATGTCCTTGAAGATCATGAAACAACTTCGCCTAAATATGACTTGCCCATATGAAACAAATTGTGGCATTGATTCAAAGAAGGTGAAAGTGTATGGTATTGTAGAGGATGGATAGGTGTATATACATGATTTCCCTCATATCATCCTTATTAAGAACGTAATGGTGATTTATGTTCCAGACGCTTGGGGGAGGATTTTATGGAGAAGTTGGGCTGCCACCCTAGGAGGTTTCCTTATCATGGATCTTAATCATGTGCATATTCCCATGTTGAATGGTACCTTCAATAGTTTATTTACTCGAAAGGTGGTCAAGAAGCATGTCACGGACATACACCATCCTAATTTTCATAGTGTTTGTGAGATTGATGTGCCTCAACAGATCATTGAGTATGACCCCCGAGACTTTCCTTTTGGACAAGAATTTCACATAGACACATTGATTCCTAGGATGAATGAGTATTAGGTAAAGATTGAAAATTTCCAAGGAAAAGAAACAAGATCCATCAAGATAATTAAGACAGAACAAGATAAGAAAGATAAATAGCGTCAACAAGATATAAAAGACATGGTAAATGAAGAACTTCCTTCGCATCCTTACATTGAACAAATACCTTATATTAACTTCAATGAAGGAATCCTTGAACTCATGTGGGATAAGAAGACAGGTGAGACCAAGTATGATGAAATGAATGATGGTTTATGGCTTGGCTCCTACATCATCAAGAATAAGTTGGAGAAAGGAAAATACTACTTTTCTGACATGGATGTGAAAAACATGTCATTACCAATTGGTTGGTCTCTTATCCAACCCTACATCAAAGGAACCTGACTTCTTTAGGGCCTAGGCCCCAGGTAAGTAGGTAGGTCATTTGTTTCCCTTGCATTTGCATTTTATTTCTCATAATAGATTAGTTGCATTTTCTTAAATTTGCATGTCATGTATCACTTTTCATTTTTCTCTACTTGGATTATTGCATAGTTGATTTACATCATTTGTTTTTATGATATTATATGCTAGGTAGAAATATTTGAAAAAATACAAAATTTTCTTTTAAACATTGGTTGAAAATGTGATTTTTTTTATTATATGGACGAAGGTTGAGTGATCCACCCTAGATATCCACAGTTTGTTTTTTTAGTTTGTGTAGGTGTAGGTATTACCAGAAGATGTTTATCTTTTCATGCACTCTACGACAATCACATGTCCTTGAGTAGGATCGAGATGTTATCCCCCACTTCTAGGGATAACTAGGGAGATGATGTCTTGAGGCCCGCATGGAGTATCGAAAGGTATCCCAACACATAGATCCCTTCATTCACCAAACATCTCCATCTGATTCATGGAAACAGTGTCCAAAACACATAGCGTAAATTAGAGAGGATAGAAGGTCTTTCTCCATGATGTAACATGTATGTCATTGTGGTAAGTGTCATTCTAATAATTCAAACATTTGAACATGTTGCAAAGAGTCCTTTCTTGATTTTAAAAATATTTTCTTGGAAATTATTCTTTTCCCCTATTTCACCTTTGTGAATGTCATGGTTTCCTAGTAAGTGGCCACCCTTACAGAAATTGTTGTTGCTAGGGGGTCTCCTTGAAAATTCATTGTACCACTCCCACACATGATTTTCACTTTTGATGTTTCTTCCTTTTCATATCGTAATATTTTGGGTTTTCGGGTCACATTGACCCAAGAAGGGATTGTATGTAATTTAATGGGAAGACAGGGATAAAGGCCCAAAGGCCTGTAACGAAAAAAATATAAAATCCAATCATAAAACTTTCAGATGCTCATCCTGGGATCTAGAGAACAATGAAATGTTTCTCTAAAAATTTCAGGGACCCCTACAAATAACTAATTAATCAATCATGCCAACCAAGGTAGAACATGTGTGTGATTTGTTTTTATTTCTTTGTTTAGTGTCCCACATTGTCTTCAAGTTACAAAAGCATTGTGACCAGGGTAGAGTGTATGTGGGATTCATTTTTATTTATTATTTTAGTGCCACCATATCATATTCAACCTGGAAACACTCTAATAAATGAATGATAAAAGAACTTGGAAAAATATTGCATTGCGGACAAAGGGTAGCACATCCTCTACAAAGGCACCCATAAATGAGACAGTATGAGTGTGTGTATGTAATGAAGCCCCATTCCTAGAAGTCCTACCCCATTCACCTCATACCCAATGCATGAATTAGAAGGTATTCCACTTGGTAAACATTGCTTGACCTGGGAAATGGTCCACCCAATAGGGCACTATGACACCCCTCCCATATCTAGATTTGGAAAATTGTATAAGGTCTTTGAGCATGTGTTTATTTTGAAAAGGGGCATTTGTTTCACATGTTTGGGTCATTCGTTTGTTGGATATGGATTACTTGGCATGATATTGTGACTTGTGGACCCTTGGAGGGCATACTTTCTTGTCTTTGCATGTTCTTGACAGGTGAAATCTTGATCATGGAGGCACAACGTTGCCTAGACCTTCACTCGGGGAAACAATCCCATAGGTTGGATGATGCACCCCCTCTCCTTTGGACATATTAGATGAGGACTATTTCCTTTGGAGGAACTTGAGTATTCTTAAGAGGTGACTCACTATCTTTCATCCCCAACATTTTCATTTTGAGGCCTTATCCTTCTCTTTTGGGGCATGATGTCACACTTGGAAAGTTGGGGTCTGATGGTGATGGATTATATGATGATGACTTGGAATGTTTTCATGGAGGAAGACAATTGCACCTATCATATTTTTTCTTTGGAAACCCAACGTCTCCCTCGAATGTATCAATGACTTGCTCACTATGCCAAAATCTCACCCATAGAGGGAATGACCTCATCTTTTAGGGCTTCTTTCTTTTGAAAAATTAAATTATAATTTGTAAAGGGGAAAAATAGGAGGTATTCCTCCCTAATTTTTGTTTTACCCTAAGATAAGTAGACAAATGGTTTTTACAAGGTCATGTATAAAAAATGACCTTTCACTTGAATTTTAGGCACATCACACTTGAGAATTACATAAATTTTAGCTACAATTTTCTCTCTACTTGGGAAAAACACATCTCTCTCTCTCTCTCTCTCTCTCTCTCTCTCTCTCTCTCTCTCTCTCTCTCTCTGTCTCTCTCTCTCTCTCGTGCTATTTGGATGCAATTTAAATGTATAGTGGAAGGAAATGGTGCACTCTGTCTCTTATATTATTGTTCTTTATTTGTGGTGGAATATTTCTTGGTAGAAGAGGGTTTACCTTTCTATCTCTAGGAATTGGTAAGGAAATTTCTACATATTGTTGGGTTTTCTTCTTGTTTCATGGTTATTCTTATATAAACCCTTGAAGGAGTATACAGGAATACACCCTCCACTAAGATCTATCACATTTGTGTTACATAAGTTAATTTGAAAAGGTTTGTAGAAGGAGTAAAAAATGCTTACACCCTCCTAGATTTACCTTGATAATTGTGTTTTCCGTAGGGAGTAAAAAGGATTACAACCCTAGGGAGGTAACACAAATATCCCTTACAACAAGAGACCCCATAACCCAATTTATAAGGCACTACAATTGTCTAAGTTGGAAGTTGTTCTTCATGTCATAATCTTGCTCGAGCCTCTAAGGCATCTTTTTTAGACAAGTAATTCTCTTATTATTACAGACTAATTTCTACAACTATTAGGGCCATTGGAAAATCTCTTTCATCATATTTTTTCACTCTATCTACCAGTGAAAATTGTAAGTAAATAGTGCTAATTATTATTCATGTTAAGGGATTTTTTTTTAAGTGATTTTCTTGTGATTTCAATGGATATAGATTTCTTTTGTAGAAAAAACATTCTACAACCACAAGGTTTCCCTAATATATTGATGATAAAACAAATTAAGAGCCCTAATTTACCATCAAAACTTGTGTCTAAATATTGGGATAGTTTCTACATGTTTAGGGCTTCATTATCCAATAATCATTTGATCTTTTGGATGGTTGATTTTCAATATAGTAACATATCTCTATTTGTTGATATACACATTTACATATTGTTGCATTTGGGTACATCATGCTTATGTTTTTTATCACCTTTGATAGAAATCTTGGTTTATTATCATTTGTCTTGTTCCAGGAAGGGATAATATTGTTTTACAGGTACAAAACACTTGGGAACCATCTTCCCCTTCAAAAGACTATTTTCCAAGTTTTCCTTTATTTCCAATCTTGACCTATAGGGTTTTCACTCATCATCATTTCACTTTCCATCTCAATCCTTTTAGTGTCACCACGATTCCCCCCTTGTGGTGATTTCATCATCACTAAAGGGAGGGGAGTGTCTATATAAGGTGACAGTGGATAGGTGTTCATGTAGATGTCAAAATTTTATGGATTGGGTTGGGATTTTCCCAATCTACAGATTGTGCGATAACAATTCCAATATAATTCATCTCAAACTTTTTTTTGTACAAGATTTAAAATATTTTAACATTAAATTACCTGTATAAATCATATCATCAAAATAAAGGAAAGCAATAAGTATTTTACCTTCATGAGATAATTTTGTATACAATGTTTCCTCATTAGTGATTATGTTGAATCAAACTATGGATCATATAGGATTCAATCAAACTATATCAAGATATTGGATCTTGCTTCAATATATACATGGATTTCTTCAACTTATACACTTTATCCTCTTATTCCTTGACTTCAAAACTAGGTGGTTGATACACACACTTATTCTTGGAATATGCCATTCAAAAAGGATTATTTTACATCTATATAGTAGACTTGCCATTTATTTTGAGCTACAATAGCTAAAATGGTCATTACTATGTCTAACCTTGCTACAAGATCAAATGTTTTTCCATAATCTATGTCAGGTTGTAGAGAGAAACCTTTGGAAGCCATCCTTTTCTTATGCTTCTCAATCTTTCCTTTTTCATTTATCCTTTTTTTGTACACCCACTTGACATATAGATTTATTTTCCTATTGGAAGATCAACACGATCCCATGTCTTGTTCCTTTCTATGGCTTCAATTTCTTCATTAATGGATTCTACCCAATGTTCCTCTTTCACTTATTCTTATTCAAATTCATTTTTATGCTAACAAATTTTGTTTATTTTTTTTCGAAGAGGATGAATCACTATTGGAAGAAGAACCATTCCCAAAATTTTATTGTTTTCCTTTTATGTATAATCTTCAGAGTCTTTGTGGATGAGCTTGTTGTTCCAAAAATTTTGTTTGTTCATAAATTTGTTGCATTATATTTTGGCTGTCTAATGTCTCATTTTCTTGGTCACTCGATGATCTATTCTCAAGGAATTCAACATCCTTTCTCACTAGAAATTTCTTGGTCACTGGATTGTAAATTATGTAGGATTTTGACTTTTCACTATCTTTGGTGAAGATGCATTTTTTGCTTCTGTTGTGAAGCTTCTTTTTCAGTTCTTCAGGGATATGTGCAAAATAAATGCACAAATTTTTTTGAAGTATGACACATTTACCTTAGTTCCCCTTCATGCTTCTTGAGGTAATTTATCATTTCCACATATTGTTGGAGATCTATTCAATATGTATACTAAATAGGAAACCACTTCATCCCAATAATCACTGGAAAAGTTCAATGCTCTAAGCGTACTTCTTTCCATGTTCACAATAATATAATTTTTCCTTTTAGCCACTCAATTCTACTATGGATTATATTTGGTTGTGTTATTCATTATGGTGCCTTGTTGTGTATAAAAATATGAAAATTCTTTTATGTATTCTCCTCCTCCATTTCACCTGATCACCTTGACAAATTTTCCACTCTAT